>JABEVN020000160.1:0-73661 GCA_013146195.2 Codonopsis lanceolata | reverse complement strand
TATCAAAATCCACAGAGGATCCTCTACCAGAAACAAGATGGTCTAGATACGGCCACGAAAAATCTCTGCCACATCTTTATATGATTTTCCTCCGCTTGGACTCTCTTCCCCACAAATCTCTTGATTTTTCCAGTAATCATGTCCCAACCTGAATCAGGAGCTACTTCCGGGATTAAAATCGAACGTGGACTACCCTTCCCCGAAAGGAAATTCTAAGAAATGCGCCTTGTCAATTTCTCTCCTTCGCAAACAAAACCTCCCAACACTTATCAGATAATTTCTTCCAAAAGAAACCTTGTTGCTGAAAGGCTTTCTCCATCCACTTGCTAATCCATAAGGTTTCTCCATAGGAGAAACAGCTACACTCTACTTCTCTCCAAAAATTTGAAACAAGCACGATTTTGAACAATACTCCTGACCACCTCGAAAGATTTCCTACCAGCCTGGAAATGAGTTTTATCCACGGAACTCATCTTCTTACAATGTCACATTTGCACTTGCTTAAATTTTTAGAAGATACCATCTGAACTTGTCTAAATTGTAAAACCCTTATTGAAACATTTACAGTCTCCCTTGGTACTTCTATTTACATCTTTTCCGATAGATTTGTATCATTCAAATATTACAATCTCCAAATTTTACTGCAAGGAGGATAATTTTCATTATATATTTTAGTTGATCATGTTATCTATAAAAGGATGCACAAGAATATTTTGAATGTCTGATTCCAACTTATGAGCCAAAGTTGAAGCATTCAACCAAAACCACTTGAAAATAGGTGAAGTAACCCCAAAGTAACTTATGTTAAGGCCCAATGCAAGGACATTGTGTTGTCGATCAGGAATATTCTCACGGCCACCAACTCCCAAGACTTAGTTCCGAGGCAAACCAATCAATGAGTTTGGTTGATTATAGCAGATAGTACGGCTTTGTGATCAGGGACAAAATCAGCCTTTTGTTTGAAAAAATTGCTAATGAGTTACTACCACTTATTATTGAATAAACATTAAAAATAATAGCTGCAAGGGTACAAGTGACTATTTATTAAAGACAGACTTATTCAATCTCCTTGTCCTAATTGGGTTGCCTGGTACCATGTTGAAGACACCAGGGAACAAACCAAATGGAGGCTTAGATCTTAACACTGCAGCTTTTAAATAAATTAGGACTTAATATTTTGGGTTAATGTCACCATTCGTCCCTGTACTTCTTGACTTTCTAGCATTAGTCCCTGTTTTCGAAGAGTGAAAGGTTGGGTCCAAAGTAGACTTTTTTTTGTCTTCTAGTAGTTCCTCCATTAGGTGCCATTAATATTTTAGCTGTTAACCCACCATGCACTGCTCGCGTGCATTTTTGAGAGGGCAAAATGGTATTTTCGTCCCGTGTGTTGAAGATGAAGAGAGAGAGAATTGAATCCAAACACAGATAATTAAAAATCCTAGAACATAACCCAGAAAATAACCATTTCAAAAATGCAAATTATTAATTAAATAAAAAAATGAACAGCTAATTAGCAGATATCGTAGAGAAATCGTTGAGAAATTAGCAGGCCCCAATTTATTGCTTAAGATGTCTTATCCTAGGGTCAGTGGGTTCTTCCTCCCTTTAAGCTTCCTCACAGTCATGTCCAATGCATACTTCTGAGAGAGTAGATTATCGAATCAAGTAGAAAGGCAATTATGATTAGCGCTAAGGCCGGGAAAGTCGATTCTTTCCATCTAGGACGACTCTTCAATGGTCCACCAATGAATCAGGAATGGTGAAGGGTATATTGCAAAGGAAAAAATCCAGTTTGGAAGGGAAGGCATTTTGTGCCATCGATTTCAGTCCCCCTTTTGCTCCCGATGAGGGACTGCTATTGTATTTGTATTAAGTTGGCGAATGCCTTAGGCGAGATCTAGGGTTTCGAGGAGAGGGGAGGAGAAAGAGAGAGAGGGTGTTGAAGCGTCAGCAGGAGAGGCGGCATCAGATATGGTGGTGGGTATAAGCCGGAATTCGCCGAGCTTGGTCGGAGACGGGAAACTTGAGAGCTGGAGTGATGGAGTAACCGGAGATGGTGAAGAAGGAAGTCAGAGATGTGGGAAAGGAGAGAGCAGACCGGATCTGGAGATGGGTTTCGACCATGGTGTGAAAAGTTTTGATTTTGAAATAGGTGCTAGTTCAAGGTTGCATATGGGTTTTGGGGAAATGCACTTCAAAGAAGAAGATGGGCCATCCTTCGACTTGAGGCTTCTTAGAGGCTTGATTACAGGCGAGCTCGCTAAGCTGGTTCAACAGGAGAGGACTTTCCCGCTCATATGCCGCTCTATCTGGAAAGAGTGGAAGAGCTTCTCTGTATCAGAGCATAAGGGACCAGAATTGGCTGCAAGATTGTGATGTTGCTCAATTAGAATCTGAACTGGAGTAGCAGTGAGTAATCAGAGGTTGAAGATCAATGAAAAATATCTCCTATGAAAATGACTAATGTGCCCTCTTAAAAACTCACGTGATACGCACATGCCCACTTAACGGCAAAGAAACTAACGTCATCCGATGAAGGGACCACTAGCAAACAAAAAGTGTCTACTTTGGACCCAACTTTTCAATTTTCGAAAACAGGGACTAATGCTAGAAAGTCGAAAAGTACAAGGACGAATGGTGATATTAACCTAATATTTTTATACCTACAATTCAAATAAAGAATACTAAAGCAAATTGCAGAAGAATTCAGAGATTCCAAGGTTTAGTTGCAGCTACCAATTAAGAAAGACTTCAATCCATACCACTTATTCAACTTACCTGAATCTAGAGCTATCAGAAATTAGAAATTAGTGTACGAGAAATAATTATGAGCACAGCCAACCTCAAGTGGTCAGATAGGTATAGGTATCATAATTGTTAAAAGATAACAATCTCAAAGTGATTGCAACTTACCTCTGATATTGCCGAGGAAAGGGATGACCAATAAACTGTTTCTGTAAGGAATTCAGACTGACCAAGCCAATCCATAGTGCTAATTCTAACCGTTTCCCCAGGTCCTACAGACTTAATTGTGTCCACCCATGCTTGTTCATCTGTCTGGTACTTACCAAACGAGAGCTGCAGTTCAAGAATTAGTTCAATCAGAAGAAGCAGCAAATATGAGTGATAGTAGGGCTAGAAGAAATCAACATTGTCTATTAGAACTTCTGAAGTGTTTTTCTTCCTTAAAAGGGGAATCCTTCCTTTGAAGGACAGCACATAGTAATCAGAATAAAGGGCCTCCCAATTTATCATAACATGGACATTACGAATGCATTGGTAAAAATTCTGTTCTTTAGGAGTTATATGAATAAGAACGTTATCCCTTAAGAAAGTGGGAGCCTACATGAATATAATATAAATCTATTCCTTCTTTTGGCAACTTATTATTATTACTTTTTAATGTATCACATGCATTTTACTTAGCTGCCAACCAGTTTTTAGATATGCTCTTTGACATGTATAAGATCTACACAAGGATTAATATCACGACTTACTAACAGCTTTTGTTTCACCCATAAATCTCATTTTCATCAAGTTGAAGCACAGGTAGACAGCTGACAAGAGGACACATTTAAATCAGAAAGAAATCACTAGATGATTTTTTTTTTATAAGTAATAATTAAATAAAAAGCATCAAAATAGGTGATGCGGCCTATGTTCAAGGAGTATACTTAGCCAATATCAATATTATTTACAAAATCCACAAGAGTAGTGTTAGGACTACAAGTGGATTGAGCTGTCTCGAAACACCAAAAGTGAAGGGTGCGAATCAAAAAAAATTTCAGATCCGGGACAGCCATTTCCACATTGTCAAAGGCCCTGTGGTTCCTTTCCCTCCACAAAATCCAGCACACTCCCAAAAGAGATGTCTCCCAAATGCGGTTTCTCCTGTTCTTATACCCGATAGATCAGCCCCTAACATGATCAAGAATCGACCTCGGCATGACCCAGGATATCTTGAACAATCCTAGCACAAAATTCCACAACTCAGCAGCAACTTGGCAATGCAGGAGCAGATGATTCACACTCTCCTCACAAGCCTTACACATAACACCTATTGACGAAGACCACGTGCCGTTTCCGCAAATTGTCCCCGGTCAGGATCCCTTCATGGGATGCTTCCCACATGAAGAAAGCCACTCTCTTAGGGGCATGAGAGTTCCATACTGCTTTCCAAGGGAAGGAGGTTCTATTGCAATTGAGGAGCTTAAGATAATACGATGTGACTGAGTAAACAAGCAGTTTTGCACCCAAATAACGAAGCTAGATCCCCAACATTGTCCACAACCCCGACAGGAATAATCTCAATCTTGGAAATTGATACGGGGAAACGTTTAAGATTAAACCCGAAGGATTAATCAAGGGCTCTTACTACGAGAAAACCCTTTAAATTAAGGTTGAACACGTCAAACCTTATTAATCCTAGAATCCACTAGGAACGAACAAGTGGAATCCACCGGATTTATTCGGAATCAACATCAAACCTGTATTTGTAAGGTTCATAGCAGTTGGAAAGGAAGTTATAACTTGCAAAAAAACTGCCAAAACTTATCTAGTAACCAACTAGGACTTTAAATTCATCAATTAGAGATCTAAATCTACTTCTAAATAAAAAAATACTACCCTATCAATTACAAATTCGAAATTTATAACAATAGTAAAAAATAATCAAACTTAAGGATAAGCTGCTCCAATCTTGTCCCACATTAGACACCCGTTCTTGAAAAGAACCCGTCCTCGAGTTCATACTAGAAACTTGATTATTTCCTTGCCAAATGCAGAGATAATTTGAGTAGCATAGGTTCTTCCGTAACTTTGATTCTTCAAAATCCTTGAACAATTCTGTAATTGAAAGGACTCAAAAACTTGAAAGAAAGTAGAAGCGAACAGCCCCTTTGCAAAGGACATGGGCACACCATAGTAGTTGGAACTCCTAACAAAAGCTTGTTTAGAAGCTTGTTTGACACACTACATAGGCACGTCATATCAGTTGCAATACCGAACAAACGCTCGCTAGACATACCACGTGGGCATGCCTTATCAGCCATGAGGCCCATGAGCATATGCAGATCATCCTTATCAAATAATTTTGCAATCAGAATATCTTCTGTATCCACAAAAGCATGATGTTCATAGCCCTCTCGCTCGATAAATAATTGAGCAAATTCATAAGACAAGTCCCCAAAAGCAACCTCAAGAAAATTTATATTTTCATCATAGTAATCTTTGTGATCTTTGTGCCCCCATCTTTGCCATGTGTGATGCCCTGGTCAACCCGTGTGGCTTGCATCCTCGCCTCCTTTTGTTGAAGGCGCTCGGCCAAGATTAGAAGCCTCATGACGGATCCTTGAGCACTAAAGAGACAAAGCAACATCATCGTCACTCACGATAAAATAATCGTCTCCATCTTTGTAAGCCATTGTCGAGGAAAAGCCTCGCTCTGATACCACTTGATATGGGGAAAGGTTTTAGTCATTAAACCCGAAGGATTTTAATCAAGGGCTCTTACTACGAGAAAACCCTTTAAATGAAGGTTGAACACGTCAAACCTTATTAATCCTAGAATCCACTAGGAACGAACAAGCTGGAATCCACCGTAAAAAAAATGATTAAACCTTAACTTTATTCAATTTTATTTGGAATGGACATCAAACTTGTATTTGTAAGGTTCATAGCGGTTGGAAAGGAAGTTATAACTTTCAAAAAACTTCCCTAACTTATCTAGTAACCTACTAGGACTTTAAATTCATCAATTAGGGATCTAAATCTACTTCTAAATTTAAAAAAAATACTACCTTATTAATTACAAATTCGAAATTTATAACAATAGTAAAAAATAGTCAAACTTAAGAATAAAGCTGCTCCAATCTTGTCCCACATCGGAAATATTAACACAAAATCCCAAACGCTTGAAAAATAGTAGTACTAAACGAAGATATCCCAAGCGAGATTTATACGCTCCACGTAAAACCGTATATCATCGGCGAATAGAAGATGAGATACCGACATCCCTCCTCCTCTCCTCCCCACCTTAAAGCCACTTATAAAACCTCCCATTACTACCTTCTCCAACATCACGCTAAGGGCCTCCATAACAACAATAAGCGAGGAGAGACAAGAGGTCTCCATGGCGTAACCCCTCTCGAACTAGGAAAAAATCACGATGGTTCCCCGTTCACAAAACATAAAAGCGCACCGTAGAAATCTGACGAATCCATTTAAAACCAAACGCCATCCTTTCCAACATGTAAGCGAGAAAATCGATTCACGTGATCATAAGCTTTCTCAATATCCGGTTTGCACAACAACCCGGAACTCCGCTTCTCAATCGACATCCACAACTTCATTGGCGATTAAAGACACATCCATAATATGTCTATTCTTCACAAAAGCATGCTGTGACGTCGAAATAATCCTACCCATCACCCCTTTCAATCTTTGAGCAAGCACTTAGGAAATAAGCTTATAAACGCCACCAATTAAGCTAAATGGTCTGAAGTCTTTCAAGTAGTCGCACCACGCTTTTTTGGAATTAAGGCTATGAAGGCAGCATTAAGACTTTTTTCGAACCTCAAACTAGAATGAAAATATTGGAACACCTCCATGACATCTCCCTTAACCACCTCCCAACAATGGTGAAAAAATGCTATAGAAAATCCATCGACTGGAGCTTTATCACCCTCCATCTTTTGAAGCACCGCTGCCACTTCCTCATTCAAGAAGGGAAGCTCCATCACTACGGAGTCGTCTGAACTGAGTCTATTGAAGACCATTGCATCCAGATTTGGCCTCCAATCCCCACTTTCTTCATAGTCACCTATAAAAACCTCCGATGCCTTCCTTAATCTCTGCCTCATCTTCCAGCAGCACACCATCAATCTGGACCGAACTAATCTGTTTTTCTGCTCCACGCATCTTTGCCATCCTATGGAAGAACTTTGTATTACTATCTCCTTCCTTAAGCCATTGCACCCAAGACTTTTGTTTCCAACAGATCTCCTCACGCATAAGAAGGCTTTTCAGCTCCCGTTTCAACTGCGCCCTAATAGACTCCTCTTCCTCGGTCAGAGAACCATTCCCTGCTCTTTCCTCCAATCAGCAAATCTCATCCGAAATGGTATTGATTTTAACCTCCACCTTACCGAAAACTTCTCTGTTCCAAACTTGTAAATCTTCCTTAAGCAGCTTCTAGTTTCTAGCTATTCTGAAGCTCGGATCACCTATCACCAAATAAGAATCCCATCTAACCTTCATCCATTCCAAGAATCCAGGCTCTTTAACCACATACTCGAACCGAAAAGTGGATTTTCCTTTAGAGATACCACCGCACTCAAGAAGCAAGGAAACATGATCTAAAGATAGCCTTGGCAGACGGACTGAGTAGAACCACTAAAGCAGCCCTCCCAATCCCCTGAGAGCAGGAATCTGTCTATTCTCGAAAATTATTGGCGCTCACCATTTCTAAACCACGTGAAATCACCCCCTACCAAAGCGAGATCCACCAATTCCATTTCATTAATGAAATCATTAAACTCCATCATTTCTCTAGAATAAATCCGAGAACCAGAATGCTCGTGAGGAAATCTAACTGCATTAAAATCACATACACCACGGCACATCCCATCTAGCTTTAGTGTCCTTTAATTCAGCCCAAAAACTCTCCCTAGCAGCATTACTATACGGCCCGTAAACCCCTGTAAAAAGCCATTCCCTGTTATTGTCCAGTCTTTAGCAGACACGAAACTGAGAAATTGCCCAGCGAAGAATCTACTTTTGACAGAACTCCTCTGTCACACATGATAAGCACACCCCCAGCTGCCCCTACAGATCCTAAGTGAACCCAATCCACCCCTCTGCCACTCCAAATACTATCAATAATACTGACATGGACCTTCTCCATTTTCGTTTCTTGAAGACAAACAACATGCAGTTTCCATCTCCTAACCAAAACTTTAATCAGAGTTCTTTTACTTGCATCATTAAGACCCCACACATTCCAGGAAACAATTCGTAGATGCATATTAAACAGTGTTTTTCCTCCTTCGATCCCCCCTGCCTGGCCCATGAACATATCAGCATTAAGACTGCTGCACAGTTGTTTAAGCTCCCTTTTACCCTTTTCCCTAGTCTTGTTCAGTCTCTTACAACTATCTCCTCCTGTCGATCTCAACTTCTTCTCGATGTCCAGAAGTAAATCCGTATCTGGTCTTCAAATCCTGAACCAGACACCCAAAACTTTCCCTAAACCTTTAGCTTTCCGTTTAACCCACACTGAGATATCCTCATCCACCTCTTTATCTGTAATGTACGCCATTTCACAATTATCTTCAGGATGTAATAGAAATTGGAGTACAGGAAATAGGTTCTCCTTCCTCTTCTAGCAGCTCCTCACAAAACAAAGAGCACTCAACCCCAAAAGTCCCATCGTGCGAAGGGTTCGCTTCCTGCTCCAGCCCAATCTCAATAGTCTGCAGAGCACCTACCACAACACCTTCTGCTGCCAACACCTCCTCTACAAAACAGAAATCCTCCGGCTTATCCCAGTTTCCACTACCTTGACGAAGGTCTCTCCCGAAACCCATTCCAGAAAATCCCGAGATTCTGCCAATTCAGCATTCCCCACCTCTTCCTCTCTTGACCTTTCTTCGGCCAGAGAACTCGCGTCTATCATTAGCATCTCATTGACAACCCCTACTTCAGCTCGCAATAACTCTTGGTTGTTATTGTTATGTCCACAACAGTCCACCTCTTCCTCACTTTCCAACTCAACATCAGTAAATGCTCCGTCAATAAACTGATCTGAAATATGCTGCTTCTCTGTTCCATTATATCTATCCCCTACTACATTCGCATCCCCATTCACTATCGGTTCATCCGTCTGAGCTGCGGTAGCTATTTGTTTACACGGCCCCTTAATTAGCAACTCGTCTAGGTCCTTCTGAATTTCCCAGTTAATACCACCCTCTTCTCTTACAGGACTTGATGAGAGTCTTGAATCCTCCTTTGTTAACAGTTCGATGATTGGAATTATATTCTAGCCAGTTTATCCTTACTACTAGCACCCCTATCCCATTACAGAGGAAATAGTATTCTAGCCAGTTTATGGTGGCACGCCGTGGCAAGGACGGAAGGCATTGTGCAGTTTGTTTATGCCTAACCACTACGCAGTGCGTCAAGTATAAAGTTGTTCATTACTACTTAATTGCAAGGTAATTTGTAAGCTTTGTTGATTTTGTTGAGAATTTATGTTTATCACGTGTCTATTTTGTAGTGTTAGTATAGCCATGTATACTTTGATATCGGTCCGCCAAGACAAAAGCGCCATAAATGGAGTAGGCGAGGAGGGCGAAGTCTTGTAGTGGTAGAAAATGAAATGGAGCAAAATGTTTGATTTACATCCTATAATTTTAATTATTACAATTCGCCCCTCTTATAGCACTTAACCCCTGGTCTGTACCAGCAGTCTCTACCGGCATCCAACACAGTCGGTCAAAAGGGGCATTCATTGGCGTAGATTTTCTTTTACAGGGACTAGACTTAGAAAGATTGAAAGTTTAGGGACTATTGGTGTTATATATCTCACCTTTCTTATTTTCTTTTTATATTTTTATTCCTAACATCAGTCGAAGAAAATTATAGTCATGAATCTTCATCATCGTTTCTTTTCCTACGCTTCATATACAAAAAATTGTAGAGCACTGTACTTTTTTTTATAAGTAAAGTTAGTAACTAATCATACGTCAAAGCAGGTGAACCGTCCTATGTAAACTGGCATTATACAAACAAAACCACCACTAACAAATAGAAATACTATCCACGAACTCTACAAAAGGGTTAGCATCCGGCGAGACTGACTCAGCTCACCAAAAAGCATAGGGTTTGAAGAATCAAATCCTTTAGCCCCTCTACATCACTCTCTACATTTTCAAATGCTCTGCCATTCCATTCCCTCTACACAGTCCAACATACTACATACTGCCCAACAAAGTGTCATCCCAAAAGTAATTTCTCCTACATTTATACAAAGATTGAGGTTGGCATCACCCAAGAAAACTGGAACAAGTTAAGAATAAAATCCCAAATTTCCTTTGCAACTGAACAATGGGGCAGGAAATGATTAACACTTTCCTTGTCCCCCTTACTCATATAACACCAATTGACATAAATTTTCTTTCTGATCCAAAGGTTTAAAATAGCTTCATCGACGGCTTCCCACATGAAAAAACCCACCCTAGCTGGTGCCTTAGATTTCCAAACATTCTTCCAAGGAAAAATGCTATTGGTAATTGTCATCTTCTGATAGAATGATTTAACTAAGAAAACCCTATTTTATTTTTATTTTATTTTATTTTAAGAAAACCCTATTTTATTTTATTTTAAGAAAACCCTATTTTCTCCCCTTTCCACAAGAGTATCTTCATTGTTCCCATTCACCTTCCTGCTCAAAAAAGGGCCCAAGGGCATCCAACTCCCAATCTTGCAGATTCTTTCAAAAGAAGGAATCCACGTGACACCTCCACCTCCACCTTCAACATAGACTGAACTTCTAGTCTTCTCCTTGATCACAGCGATGCTAAATAACAAGGGAAAAGCCAACTCCATATCCCTACACCACTTGACACTCCAAAATCTGACCGATTCTCTGTTATTTATCTCGAAAGAAATGAACCACTTCATATCTTATCTTCTCCTAATGCCTTTCCACACCCCCACCCCAAAACTCGTATGAACCTAGCTAGGGCCCCACAAGTGATTCCGTTCCCCATACTTGTCCACCAACACTCTTGTAAAACTCCAACTCTTCATATGTTTATCTTGTCTCTTATATGCTTAATATGCTATGCTTAAGCTTAACATGCTAGGAATAGGTAAATTAGGCTTGACTTGTTTCCTCGAGTTTTTGACCTTCATTGCCTTGGTAAAACACTTGAAATCTTAGAGTTTTGGTAATGCCTACATTGCCTTTGGTTTACATCTTTGGTTGATTATGTTTGATTTGAGTTCTTGAACACCTAGCCTTAGTCGTTAACTTGTTTTGGATTGAGTATCCTTACTTGATTGTTGAGTGTTTGGTTCGTTGGGTGTTCGTCTTACTTTTCAACCCTCGATACTTCTAATTTCGGTTGTTGTTCGAGCCTGTTTCGGTTATGTTTTGAGTGGGGAATCACCCATGGTTATTAGAGGTTCGTTTGGGGTCAATTTAGGGCCAAAACCTGAACTTTTCTGCCCAGGAGGCAATGCACTCGCATTGGCCTCACATCGTTGCTCGCATTAGATACTAGGAGTCCCTAAATCACTGCACCACCATCAATGCGGTCACATTGCTTGGTGGATGCGACCCCATCCCCCCACCACCAGTAACTAGATATTTTTCCTATTTTTGTGAATTTACTTGGTGACCCTTACTAAGTTCGACCCAAATTAACCCCTAACACCTTGATTAGTCCTAATTAGCCTAGATTAAGGTTAAAGAGAGTTAATTAGCCCCAAGTCCTCATTAGTTAACCTTTACCTACTTGATAAACACCTATACGAGGTTGACACATGCCCCACTCACCTAATTATTCCTTGGGGAAGACTTCATAGGCTGGAAACCTCCACTCACCCCTTCATTTCTCCAGATTTCTTCAGCCCAAAGAGAGTACTTGTGTGTGAGGGTTTGGTGAGATTAGTGTGTGTAGAGAGGGTTCCCGGAGCTACAGTTACCCGATTGTTGATTTGAGACCACCAAATTGAAGGCCTCGACTTGTAGATTGCTCTCCCCTAATTTGTTTTCGTTTTCTTTGGCCTTGAAGAGGTCTGGGTAAGCTACTAATCCCCTGATTTTTATATGCTAGGATTGTAAAGCATGCTAGCTTCATCTTCTTGTTGATTCCATGTTAGAAAGGAGTTCTACCATGTCAATAACATGTTTTAATGTATAGTTAATTTGTGATATCATGCCATGAATTGTTGTTTGATGATTTTGCCTTTGGTTTTAGTTTGAAATATGTTCAGGCTATGATTGTGATGAATTGTTGTTCATGAACTTGTTGAACTAAGGTTTGCTTTTGAATTGGCCAACGTAGGGTTTCACTATTAGGTGAAATTGTGAACTTGCTATGCTAGGGTTTCTAAATGGATTAGCAACCTAGCTATCTACAAATCGAGAACATAGAAAAGGGTTTAGAAATGCATATAGCTTTCATGCCCTATTTGGATGAACTTGTAGCAATGACTCAACGGAGTCAAGTTTAGGGAGCTATTGAACATTACAGGGGTTCACTTTCAATCCATACGACATTTAGATTTCGTTTGACTAAATTACTAGCTTTCGAGACTTTGATTGATTTGAACTCATGCTTTGAGATTGATGCTTTCGAGACTCAATATGAGCTCAAAACATGATTTATGTGATTATAGCAATAACGGGCATAATCGTAAGTATTTAGTAGAGATTAACACCTACTTGACATCGGACGAGTTCGCTCTTGTCGAGTTCGATCCTTATTTGATTTAATGGCGAGTAGCTCGCATACTTGGTCGAGTCGATGGTGAAACGATGTATCGCCGTTACGAATTATGGGATTCGTGGTAACGATGGATCGCCGTACTGGATTTATCACACAACCCTCCACTGTGGGCCACAGTGGGGAAATAGCCCCTTTGTCGTAATCAATACGAGCTCCTTGGTTTGGCTATTGGCCCGAGAATGTTCTCGGTACGTTGATGTATCCCACACAGCATGTGACAGCACGAATACAGTTAACACTTGTGATTGCAGGAGCAACGCAGCGGTACCAATTCAATAACATATCCTATCTCTATGTGATTTATTTCCGAGAACTTATTTGAAGACAACGTGCCATTATGGATATGCGAATTTCGTGCTTATATGATTTTGATATTGATTATGTACTTCATATTCAAATATGATATCTCGTTATGAGTAGTCTTACATTATGCCATGACATGCATATTGGTAGCTTACTAGTCTTTATGACTTACCCCCTTTTATTTTGTTTTCCTTAGATCTGAGTCACCCGGGAAGTTCCTGTTGAGGTGTCTTAATCGCGATAGCCTGATATTTTTGCAAAAGTTTGTTGTATAGATGGTCTTCTTTTGTACTTTTGGCAAGGATGTTAGGTTTTAAAGCGAGTCATATTGACTCGACTTTGGGAGTGTGAACTTGTACCTTATATGGTCTAATACTTGTAGCAACTTGTATTCTATTTTGAGTGCCGGCGCACATACGCCGAGCCTTGTCAATAGTATCTAGTTTAGTTCCACTTGATATATATCCTTCCACTGAGCATTTCATTAGCTCTTATTTATTTACCGTTGTTCCTCCGGCAAGTGATTAGCCGTTAAGGTGTAGTTATAGTTTAAGTTGTGTAGTTGTTGGGTTCCGGTTGTTAAGTCGTCGATGAATTGATTTAACTATTATATCAGGTTTTAAAAGTTTGAAGTTTTTCGGCCTTTTGGTGTCGAGTCGGTCTACGTGTCTAATGTCGCATCACGCCAGTTTCATAAATTGTCCTTGCATGAATTGCAGTCCTTATTTGGATGGTCCGGCCCGTGACTCCGTGTTGGGGTCAGGGTCGGGTCGTCACAACTCTCTTCCAAAGAGCCTTTTTTTCACCCAAAAATCTTCACTCATTTCCCCAAAAAGCATAATTGAAAACCTAGAGCATTGTACTTTTCTTTTGATAAATAACATAAGATATATAAATCAAGGCGTCAAAACAGGTGACACGCCCTTTGTATACACAGAGTATACTATGTACCAAAAATCCTAAGAAACAAAAAAATTATCCACAAACTCTACAACAGACATAGCATCAGCCAGATACAAATTTGTAGACCAAAAGTACAAAGTCTGAAGCATAACCTCCTTCCCTCCTTCAATCTCCCAATACTAGATTCTACATAGACAAAGGCTCTCCAGTTTCTTTCATTCCAAATGGTCCAGCAAATAACCAAAGGTACAGTATTCCAAATGCTGGTTTTCTTTCTACACTTGTACAAAGACCAGCCATCAAAAAGCTCTTCACAGTTCTCAGCAACACCCAAGAAAGATGGAAAAGATTCTGCGTGTAATTCCATATATCCCAAGTCACTAGACAATGAATCAAAAGATGATCAACAGTCAACACTCTCCCCATCACCTTTACACATATAGCACCAATTTAAAAAAATCTTCTTCCTAAGTCTATCTTGTTCGGTGATTTCTTGAGGGGAGAAGAAAAAGGAAAGTGTTTCCTCCTTTGGCTGCCACATATAATTGAATAAATGAAAATAGACGAGATTTCTAATTTAATGTCTCATGTCTTTCCTTTTTTCACAGTATTTAGAAAATTTGAGGAATTTTCAGCAATGAATCATAAACAAGGATGAGAGAACTATGAATTAAAAAGATCACCAATTTTATTTTCCCTCAGAAAGTCCATGCACCAAATGAAGCCTTGGTTACAAGGAAGAAACAGATTAACTGTCAATGGAAATTATCAGCAGCAATCACAGTAATCACAGCGGTAGATTTGTAACTGTAGGTAGATTTGTAACTGTAGGTAGATTTGTAACTGCAGTATTAATATTGTACTGTAGGTAGATTTGTAACTGTAAATTCCAAAATCCATCCTTAATTAAGATAGCCTATCTATAGGATAGAGGTGATAGTTTAGCTATTTTACAGGGCTGAAATTCAGCTTGTATAAGACACTATTTATAAGTGAATTCTGAAGGAAGAAAGCACAGTTTTCTAGTCAAAAACTTTTCTAAATTCTAACATGGTATCAGAGCCTTGTTCACGATCTTAGCTAAGCTTGGATGCTCCATGTTTTTGTTGGGTAAATCCCTATACAATCTTATAGAATTAAAATATAAAGGAAACAAAACTGTTAGAGCTGCTGGTTGAAGAAGACTTGTGAAGTTTGATGGTCGTTCTGTACGTAGTCTGCTGGTGACTTGAAACGAAGTCTGCTGGTGACTTGCTACGAAGTGTGCTGGTGGCTTTGTTCCAAGTCTATTAGTGAAGGTATGAAAGTCTACTGGTCGAAAGAAAACTATGACCGAGGTATGTGTATCACACAGTTTCTTTGAAACGTTATTCGTCCCACTTCCTATAAGTGCGTGGAGTTCTTACACGGGACGATCGTCTCCTAGGATACAATGGTGGTACCGGATGACTTATGCACTAGAAGGTCCGGCGAACTAAAATAGTGCCAGAAATCTATCACCAAATAGGAGGCCAAGAAGAAGATGTTCAATATGCAATGCAATGCAGGTGTATAAGAGAAAGAGGAATTTCATGTTCTCTGTAAGTGTATAATCTGTTGTGGAGAATGGTTCCATTATTTAGGCCAGAAAATCAACACATTTTAATTACTAAAACCGTTTTGATTATGCTCATTAACCACTCAATTAAAGCAGACATTAAGACAGAATTAATCTGCTCTTTAATGGTTGGAGTTACGAAAATTTAATTCAAATTCAAAAAGAAAAATAAAAGGTGGGATTGTCTAGGTAGCACAATTTGGTCCAACATTCATATCCGCATGTGCGAGCACACGAGTACGTCGATCCAAGCCAAATTGGACCTTGATTTGCCCCCCCTCCCCTTGCGGGCACGGGAGGGATAGTTCTTTCTATACAAGCTTACCCAACACAAGGGAGCCTTTGTATATAAACCCTTCAAGCCTTTCATATTTTCTCAATGTGGGATAACCCACTTCCAATGTCATACTTTAAACCTCTATAACTTATTCATCCGATATCCGAATTGGACAAATAAATATAGTATTTTTATGTTTTCACGGAGAAGAGCATAATTCCACAATTAACCATAGTCATTACATAAATGACTCACAAATAAATTAGTGCCTCAAAGCCCCAATTTACTTCACTTAAAAACACTAGTTTTCCAACAGTTTTTTAATTTGTCCTAGCTCAAACCAAGTTCTTCTTGAATATTTCTCGACTCATTCCTAGTCCAGAACTAATTCTTTGTGACCAATTTTTTTCCTAGCCTTCTTGGTTATTTTTTGGCTCGTTTCTAGTCCAGAACATTGGCTTCTTGTGACCAATTTCTCTTCTCAGCCTCATCTCTTCTGAAAAGTACTATTTCTTGCAGATTCGTCTTAATGAGAAGAACTACTCAGCTTGGGCATTTCAGTTCCGGATATATGTCAAAGGTAAAAGACTTATGGGGTCATGTTGATGGTAGCAAACCTGCCCCTAAGTCAGACAAGGAACATGCGCCGTGAGAAGTCAAGGATGCTCAAGTCATGTCATGGATTATAGGCTCGGTTGATCCCAGCATCGTTGTCAATCTTCGACCCTTCACGACTGCTAAGTGGAATTATCTGAAGAAAATTTATAGTCAGAATAACATGACGATTCCAACTTGAACAAGAAATCGCAATGTTTCAGCAGGATAGTCTCTGTATCTCTGCATTTTACTTGCATTTCATGAATCTTTGGGCTGAATACACCACCATATTCTATGAAAATTTAACACCTGAAGGTCTTTGTTCGGTACAATCGATTCATGAAACTACCAAACGTGATCAATTTCTTATGAAATTGAGATCTGAATTTGAAGGCATCAGGTCCAACCTTATGAACCGAAGTCCTGTACCCTCATTGGATGCGTGTCTCAATGATTTATTTCGTGAGGAATGTCTTCTCACTCAAACAACCATGGAACAACAAAAATCCACCTCTATTTCAGTGGCGTATGCAGCACAAGGCAGGCCAAGAGGACGGGACATGAGCACGGTTCAATGTTTTTGTTGCAAAGGCTTTGGCCATTTAGCTTCTAACTTCCCAAAAAAATTGTGTAGTTATTGAAAGAAGAATGGACATATTATCAAAGAATGTCCAACACGACCCCCCAAGAGATCTACAACAACCTTTACTGCTTCTGTGGGTTCTTCTAATCCTAGTAGTTTTGCGAATCCAGCACCTGTGCCACAAAATGCTTCTTCCTGTACTCCACCTTTGACTCCTGAAATGGTTCAACAAATGATCATTTCCGCCCTTTCTACTTTGAGTTAGTCAGGTAAACCCTTCCCTACCTCTTCTCCTCGGTACTGACTCTGGCACTTCCAACCATATGACAAATAATGCTCATTCCCTGACTAATGTTACCAAATATTCTGGAAATCTGAAGATTCATACTGCTAATGGCAGTTCATTACCAATCACAGCCACCGATGATCTTTCTCCATCTTTACCTGATGTCTTTGTATCTCCAGATCTCTCAAGTAATCTTATTTCTGTGGGACAATTAGTTGATAATAATTGTCGCATAGAATTCTCAAAATCTGGTTGTCTTGTGCAGGATCAACACTCAGGGAAGATGATCGCGAAGGGGCCTAAAGTTGGATACCTTTTCCCTCTCCCTTCCTCTTTA
Organism: Codonopsis lanceolata; assembly: GCA_013146195.2. Taxonomy (NCBI): domain Eukaryota; kingdom Viridiplantae; phylum Streptophyta; class Magnoliopsida; order Asterales; family Campanulaceae; genus Codonopsis; species Codonopsis lanceolata. Next base: position 56,263 of record JABEVN020000160.1, on the reverse strand, counting down.
TCTACACGCTTTTCCTTGCCTTTTGTTTCTTGTATTTCTGCTCGTGTTAATTACACAACATGGCATAAGCGTCTAGGACATCCTAATTCCCATGAACTTCGTAATTTGTTGAAATCTGGTTTTCTTGGAAATAAAGAGTCACCGTCTCTCAGTACTCTCCCATCTGCATTTCGTGCAAACTTGGCAAAAGTAAAATGCTCCCATTCTCCACACATCAATCGACTGTCCATTTGACATGATCCATAGTGATGTATGGGGGATGGCACCTGTGATATCTCATGCTCATTGCAAGTACTTTGTCCCTTTTATTGATGACTATAGTCGTTTCACATGGATTTATTTCCTGGAATCGAAAGACAGTCTTTTCTGTTTTCAAAAAATTTCATGCTTTCAGACCCAATTTTCTTCCAAAATTAAAAATCTTCGATCTGACAATGGGGGAGTACACATCTAATTTATTTCAGCAATACTTGCAAACGAATGGCATTATCTCTCAAAGGTCGTGTCCTTCAACACCTCAACAAAATGGGGTTGCTGAAAGAAAAAACCGCCATCTTCTTGATGTTGTCTGCACCCTTTTGTTGGACTCTTTTGTGCCATCTCGGTTAACGTGTGAAGCTCTCTCCACAGCTGTTCACCTTATTAACCGTTTACCCTCTCCATTATTGGACAATGACTCACCTTTCACTCGATTATTTGGTCAACCACCTTGTTATTCTGATCTTCGTACCTTTGGTTGCATGTGTTATGTTTGTCTCCCTCCACAAGAACGCACTAAGCTCACAGCACAGTCCGTTGAATGTGCATTTCTTGGCTATTCTGCCCAGCAGAAAGGCTTTCTATGCTATGATCCTTGCCTCCGTTGGATTCAGGTCTCTAGAAATGTCATCTTTCAGGAAGATAAATAATTTTTTCTTCTCATTATGACCCCCAATCTTCCTCCTTTTCTATTCTGCCATTGTTTGAGAATTCTTCTGCAGGGTCACCATCACCTAAACCTTTCTTGGTTTACCAACGCCATAATAAGGTCACTCCAACTCAGCCATCCGAACCTCCTGGGCCCTCTCAAGATCACTTCCTGACTGCTGATCCGCACCTCAATCTGAGCCTCATCCTCCAAGACGCAGCTCTCGCATTCGCAACCCTCCAGAAAAGTATGGTTTCACCTCTCCCTTATCCTTTAACAGCAACTTTATCTTCTGTCTCTATCCCTTCTTCTTATAAACATTCAATGGAGCATGATTGTTGACAGAAAGCTATTGAAACAGAACTCTTAGCACTTGCAGAAAATTAGACATGGTATGTTGTTCCATGTCCTCCCACTGTTAAACCTCTTGGTAGCAAGTTTGTGTTTTCAATAAAGCTTCGTCCGGATGGATCCATAGGCAGTCACAAAGCTCGGATCGTTGTTCTTGGAAATAAGCAAAAGCATGGTCTTGACTATGCTGAGACTTTTGCACCGGTCGCCAAGATGACTACTGTGCGCACCATTCTTGCAATTGCTACATCTCAATCCTGGCCATTACATCAGTTGGATGTTAAAAATGCATTCCTCCATGGTGATCTCAAGGAGGAAGTTTACGTCAAACTCCCTACTGGTATGCCCACTCCATTCCCTAATGCTGTTTGCAAACTAAAACATTCCTTGCATGGTTTGAAGCAAGCACCAAGGATATGGTTTGAGAAGTTTCGTTCCACCCTACTTGGTTTTTCTTTCACTCAAAGCCAATATGATCCTTCTTGTTTTCTATAAAGGACTTCTAAAGGCATTGTGGTGCTCCTTGTTTATGTGGACAATATTGTTGTGACTGGTTCTGAACCTGAGGCTATTGCAACAGTTGCTCCATTCGACATTTCACATGAAGGACCTTGGCCGGCTAACTTACTTTTTGGGGTTAGAGGCACACTATCACCCTAAAGGCCTGTTTTTAAATTAGCACAAGTATATTCAAGATCTCATCAACTTAGCAAGCCTCACCAATGCTAATTATGTTGACACCCCCATGGATGTTAATGTGACATATAGCCGACATGAAGGTCTTCTTCTTGAAGACCCCACCTTATATCAGCAGTTGGTTGGTAGTCTTATCTACTTAACGAACACTCGACCGGACATCTCTTTTGCAGTCCACACTGTGAGCAAGTTCATGCAATCCCCTCGACATCTCCACCTTTCAGCAGTAAAACGCATCATTCAGTACCTACTTGGCACTCCCAACCGATGCATATTCTTCCCTACAGGTTCATCTCTCCAACTCCAAGCCTACAGTAACACTGATTGGGCTGGATGTCCTGACACAAGACAATCTACTACTGGCTGGTGTATGTTTCTAGGTGATGCTCCAATCTCTTGGAAATGTAAGAAACAAGTCTCGGTCTCTAGTATCGTGACATGTCGGCCGCATGTTCTGAGATAATTTGGTTGTGTGGTCATCTAACAAAACTTGGTTTCTCCCAAGACAAACCAACTTCATTACATGGACAACACAAGTGCTATACAAATTGCAGCGAATCCAGTTTTCCATGAACAAACAAAACACAGGTGGATTGTCTCTTTATCCGAGGAGCTTACGACCGCAGAATTATCACTCTAGTCTCTACCTCATGTCTCAACATGTGAACAAACTGCTGACATTTTCACCAAATCCTTAACACAGCGACATGATTTTCTAGTCAACAAATTGATGCTTTCAGACATACCAGCATCAATTTGAGGGGGGATGTCCATGGAAATTATCAGCAGCAATCACAACTGTACAATTTCACAGCTGTAGATTTGTAACTGTAGGTAGATTTGTAACTACAGTATTAATATTGTACAGCTGTAGGTAGATTTGTAACTGTAAATTCGAAAATCCATCCTTAATTAGGATAGCCTAGCTATAGGATATAGGTGATAGTTTAGCTATTTTACAGGGCTGAAATTCAGCTTGTATTAGACACTATTTATAGGTGAATTCTGAAGGAAGAAAGCACAGTTTTCTGGTCAACACTTTCTTAAATTCTAACATTTACTAGATAATAACTTTTGGCATTAAAGACTTTTATCTATCTCCTTCTTTCCAACCATTACATCAAGAAAAAATTAAGGAACACAATGCTAACCTCTGGAGGAGCAAATGAGAGATAACTGGTCTGGGATTGCAAGGTTGAATCGTTGTGTCCAGGAGTTTGAATTGGTATTTGAAACGTATGAGGGTCTGACAGGGCGGGATACCCTGTTGTATGAGGAACCTCTACATAATGAGGAAGAGGTGATCTGTTAAGGTAAAAGACTATGGTTAAGAACATGTGCAGACGTGCATGAAGATTTTGCCTTTAACGAATTTTTCGTTCACCAAGAAAGGGAATAAAAAGGATAAACGCCTAAACCAAACCATAAGCATAACAGTATTCATTTATGCATAAACTAGACAGTTGACAATGAAGCGCAAGGGGCCTCAACATGTAAATCTTTGAGAAATATGGTCAGTTTTCATTGAATTCAAATGAAGTAGCATATGTTTGGAAAAACCTTACATTTAATTAAAGTAGTGTAATTCGGAAACAAAATGGAGGGAGTAATAACTGAACGGCATGTTCTTGAGACGTTCAGTAACTTTATTTTATTTTCCAAGAAAGAAGCATATAGAATAAAAAAGGAGAAACTACAAGAAGGCAAAAAGAAGTCCATCAGAACAAAAACAAAGGGGAAACAACATCGAACAAGCAAAGCCACTATAATTGGAATAAATCACATTCCTCCCAACATACCTGCACCTTTCATTGGACTGTACAAAATGTGACCAACATGGAACTGTTCTGGTGATTTGCCACTGCTGATCCCATACTGTTCTTGTAAAAGCTGAATCATTCAAAGATCCAAGTTTCCATAGGTTATTAAAGTAGATCTCAACGTTTCTTGATATGCTTGGACAACCAGTAATATAAACTCCCACTTCTTTCACCTATGAACATTAAAAAAACAGGAAACTGCTATTAAACATTCAATTCGTGACAATATAATTCATATCCACGTTTCTGAAGTTAAGTTTTAAATAGCCTGATAGCATTACTTGATAAAAAGTAACAACTTATGGTGCATGAGAAAATTATTCCTTTTCTTTCTTTTTTTTTTTTGATAAATAAAGTATATTAATATTAAAAGCGTCAAAACAGGAGACGCATCCTTGTACACGGGACATATACAACCAACAATTATATACCGACTAAACTATCTGTAATATTAACAAAAGATTCCCCCTCGGAAGGATTCAACTTTAAGTACCACAATCCAATAGACTGCAAAACATTCTTCTTGAGACGATCTACATCTACTTCTATATTGTCAAAAACCCTCCTGTTCCTCTCTAACCAAATATTCCACCAGATCGCGAGAGGAACTGTAACCCAACACTTATTTTTCCTTCTGCGCTTGTACACAGACCAACCTTGCAAAAGCTGAATTACCGACCTAGGCATGACCCACAAGATTCCAACCGAACTGAAAACAATATGCCTTAGATCCCTCACTACCGGACAATGAAGAAGAAGGTGATTCACAGTCTCTTCCTCTTGTTTACACATATAGCACCTATTCACGATGATCCTCCCACGAGGTCTCAAATTATCCCTCGTCAAAATGGCCTCCTTCACGGCTTCCCAGGTGAAGAAAGCCACTTTCCTTGGAGCCATTGTCCCCCAAATCTCCTTCCAAGTAAAGTTAGAACTAACCGTTCCATCTAGGCAGGAATAACAGGATCTCACTGAAAAGCTTAAACACTTCAACTCTGCCCAAACAACTCTATCTTCCAACACCGCACTTCTTTTGAAATCATATAACATCTCAAACATCTGGCTAATATCTTCAAACTCCCAATCTTGCAGCTCCCTTCTGAACATGGGACTCCACGAGTCTATATCATTGTGATTTGCCACTATCAAGTTTACCAATTCGTCGTGATCAGCAGCAAGGTCAAACAATCTTGGGAACCGATCCTGTAATTTTGCATCTCCGCACCAAACATCTTTCCAAAATCTAACCTTATCTCCCTTACCAACCTCAAATACAATATGACGCCTGAAAGAGACCCACCTCTTCATAATCCCTTTCCAAACACCCACCCCATGTGAGCAAGAAACTGCCTTAGGGTACCATAAATAGTTCCCTTCGCCATACTTATCTACCACAATCCTCCTCCACAACACATCTCTCTCCACCATATTTCCCCAACAAGGCCCAATTAAAAGTCTTTAAATTTTTAACTCCCAAGCCTCCGCTCCGAACACCGGAGCACACCGTATTCCAATTTACTAAGTGATACTTCCGCTCCTCCATCCTCCCATCCCAAAGAAAGTCCCATTCTAATTTTTCCAATCTCCTAGCCACCAAATTAGGAACCACCAACAAGGATAACAAGTAAGTGGGAAGATTGGATAATGCGCATTTAATCAAAGTCAAACGGCCACCCTTCGACAGTAGCTGCCTCTTCCAACGTGCCAACTTTATTTCAAACCTTTCAGTCACAGAATTCAAAGAAGTGACACTTTTAAAGTGCGCCCCCAACGGAAGACCCAGATATGTAGTTGGCAAACAAGTAAACTTGTACCCAAAAAGACTAACTGCCCTATGTCCCCCACCTTCCCTACCGGAATAATCTAGCACTTAAAGATATTAATTTTCAACCCGAACATCCCCTGAAAAAATAACATAATTAAACGAAGATAGCCTGGTTGAGACCTCTTAGCTTCACAAACACCAAAGAGTCGTCTGCAAACAATAAGTGTGAAATATTCAATCCTGGGTGTCCCGTCCTACTCCAAACGCCGAGATGAAACCACCCTCCACAGCCTAATCAATAAGGCAGCTCAACCCCTCCATGATCAAGATGAACAAGAAAGGAGAAAGGGGATCCCCTTGCCGAAGACCCCTCGAACTCGGAAAGAAACCCGATGCTCACCGTTCACCAAAAATGAGAATGTGACTGTAGATATGCAAAAGAAAATCCACCTCCTCCATTTCTCTCCAAACCCCATCCTGGAAAGAATATACAACAAAAATTTCCACTCTACATGATCGTAAGCCGTCTCGATATCTTATTTGCATAACAGAGCCGAAATCCCACTCCTCAACCTATCATCCACCACCTCAGGCTGCATCCATAATCTGTCGATTCCCCACAAAGGTATGCTGAGAATCGGAAACCACCTTGCCAATAACCTTCTTGATCCGAGACGCAAGCACCTTCGCTAAAATCTTGTATATTCCCACAACAAGACTGATGGGCCTAAAGTCCTTCAACTCTTCTGCACCCTTCTTTTTCGAAATAAGGGCGATGAAAGAAACATTTAGGCTTTTTTCGAACCCTCCAGACTCATAAAACGAATGAAAAACCTCCATGATGTCCTCCTTAACCACCTCCCAACAATGCTGAAAAAAGGCTAAGGAGAACCCATCCAGCCCCGGAGATTTATCTCCTCTTAAGGAATTTAGAGCCGCAACTATTTCTTCCTCGGAGAAGGGCTGCTCCATCGAGACCTCCTCCGACTCTGATAGACTCTTAAAGGACAGCCCTTCCAGCTCCAAGATAGATCCCCTCCCTGAAGTATACAGATTCTGATAGAAGAAACAGCCCCATGCCTGATCTGCTCTGAATCTTCCGTCACTACGCCTCCAATCTTCAATTTCCTGATCCGATTAAACCCATTGTGCGCACTGGCCATACATTGAAAAAATCTTGTATTCTTGTCCACTTCCTTTTTTTTTTTTGATAAGTAAATAATATATTAAATATCAAGCATCAAAAGAGGTGATGCGTCCTTTGTACACTAGCCGTATACCAACCAAAAGATTAACCAAAATCTGTACTATATACAAGATCTACAAAAGCTATAATCTAGGAAGAGAGTGATCATCCACGGAACTCCAAAACTGAATAAGTACGAATCAGCAAATTCTTCAGCTCGGGACTGACATTTCCACGTTGTCGAAAGCCCTATGGTTCCTTTCCTTCCATAGAATCCAACACACCCCAAAAGAGCTGTCCCCCATATACTATTCCTCTTCTTCAAATAACCCCTATTCCAACCTCGACATGGTCAATGATCGAACTTGGCATGACCCAAGACATATTAAACATACTCAGCACATAATTCCAAAGCTCTAAAGCCACTTGGCAGTGAAGAAGTAAATGATTTACACTCTCCTCGTCAGCCTTACACATATAGCACCTATTAACAAAAACCATGTTACGTTTCCATAAATTGTCCCGGTTAGAATAGCTTCATGAGTCGCTTCCCACATGAAAAAAGCCACTCTCTTAGGGGCTTTGGTCCTCCATACTGCTCTCCACGGAAAGAAGTTCTACCACCATTGAGAAGCTTTAAATAATACGAGCTAAGCGAGAAAAGAGAGCCCCGAGCCTTTCCAAACCACCTTGTCGTCGGCTGTGCATTTTACGCTCTTGAAGCATCCTTAAAAGCTGCACAACCGACTCTAACTCCCAATCATGAAAATTCCTTACGAACAAAGGATTCGAGATAGGCTTACCCTCCACCCAAGATAATCTGAGCTAACTTTACAATCCTTATCCGTGGATAGCTCAAATAGGTTCAAAGCGCCTCCCTCAAGCGAATATCCCCACACCATCTATCCTCCCAAAACCTCACCGAGGCCCCATTACCAACCTCAAAAGCAATGAATCTTTCAAAAGAATTCCACCCCTTCCTTATACCTCGCGGACTCCACCCCATAAGGCAATTGACCTCGTTAGGAAACCAACGGTGACCCCCTCCCCATACTTGCAAACCACCACTTCCTCCACAAAGCCTCCTTGTTTGTGAGATATCGCCACAACCATTTCCCAAAGAAAGCCTCGTTAAATAATTTGATTTTTCGATATTCGGACCCCCTCCCGAACCCTCGAACACACCTTATCCCAATTCACTAAGTGAAACTTATGCACATCGATTGACCCTCCCACAAAAATCTCTCTCCAACTTTTCTAATCTTTGCCTAATTGTAGCGGGGAATCACAAAAAGAGATAAGAAATAAGTTGGTAAATTAGCAAGAGTGTTCTTGATCAAAACTAATCTCCCCCTTGGAAAGAAGTTGGCGCTTCCACCGCCAATCTCTTCTCGAACCGCACTACCACTTGGATTCCATAACGCTCGCTCTTTGACTTTGCACCAATAGGAAGCCCAAGATAGGAAGTAGGAAGAACAGGCGGACTTACAACCAAAGAATGCAGCTAGATCCCCAACATTCTCCACCCTCCTACGGGAATAATTTCACTCTTAGAAATGTTGATAAGACCGAAAGCGCTTGAAAAAATAATAGAACTAATCGGAGATTTCCCAAGCGAGCCTTATACGCCCCACAAAAAACTAATGTATCGTGCGAGAAGATGGAAATCGACACCTCCCTCTCCCTCTCCTCCCCACCTTAAAGCCACTTAAAAGTCACACTTTTGCCCTCTCTAACATCCTACTAAGAGCCTCCATTACCCGATGAACAAAAATGGGGACAAAGGATCTCCTTGACGCAAGCCTCTCGAACTAGGGAAAAATCCCGATGGTTCTCCATTCACCAAAGCGAGAAGCGTAGAAATACAAAATCGGACCCATTGAATCCACTTGAGACCAAAACCCATTCTTTCCAACATATATAACAAGAAATCGGTTCACGTTATCATAAGCTTTCTCTATATCCAACTTACGGCAACCACGGGACCGCTTCTCGACCTATCATCCACGGCTTCATTGGCTATAAAGGGCGCGTCCATAATCTGTCTATCCTTCACAAAAGCGTGTTGCGACACCGAAATGATACTACCCATAACCCTCTTCATTCTTTGGGCTAGCACTTTGGATAGCAACTTGTATATGCCACCCACCAAACTTATCGGTGAAAATCTCTCAAATCGTGGCACCACTCTTTTTCGGAATCAAGGCTATGAGCAGACATTAAGGCTTTTCTCAAATCTCAAACTAGAATGGAAAGGCGAAAAACCTCCATAATGTCCCCTTTGATCACCTCCCAACAATCTTTGAAAAAAAGCCATAGAAAACCCATCGGGACCAGGGCTTTATCCCCCTCCATCTTGCGGCACCTGCTACCACTTCCTCAATCGAAAGGGCGCTCCAAGCTGCCGCATCATCGGCGATCTTGTCAAAGCCCACACCATCAAATTTGGTCTCCAACCCCACTTTCTTCAAGCGGCGCTGAAAAAATTCGAGATGCCCACCTTAATATACGCCTCATCCTCTAGCGCACACCATCAATGCGGACGGATCTGATTTTTTCGCAGCTCCACGCATTTTTGCCATCTGTGGAAGAATTTAGTGTTGTTATCTCCCTCCTTTAACCACTTGAACCCGCGACTTTTGGCGCCAACAGATTTCTTCCGAATAAGAAGGCCCTTCAATTCTTGATTTAAGCGCACCTACTGGAGTTCTTCTTCCTCGGACAAGTACCGGCCCGCTTTCTCATCCATTCTGCAAATCTCATCCGCAATTGATTTGATTTTAATCTCCACCTTACCGAAGATTTCTCTATTCCAAACTTTTAAATCCTCCTTGAGTAACTTCAATTTTCTAGCTAATCTAAAGCTTGGATCGCTCACCGAATAAGAATCCCACCTATCCTTAACCCAATCAAAAACCCGGGCTCCTTTAACCACATATTCTCAAATCGAAAAGGAGTTCTCCCTTTAGAACCACCAACACACTCGAAGCAACGGCACATGATCGAGAAGATAATCTCGGAAGGCGGGGCTGCAGAACTACCAAAACAACCCTCCCGATCTCGAGGAAATTAAGAATCTATCAATCCTCGAGAATTGATGGCGCTCCCCATTTCTAAACCACGTAAAATCCCCCTACCAAAGCAAGATCCACTAACTCCATCTCATTGACAAAATCATTGAACTTCATCATTTCTCGGAATAGATGCGTGAAACGTTCATGAGGAAATCTAACCACATTGAAGTCACCCCCACACCAAGGCACATTCCATCTTGCCTTAGAATTTCGAGTTACGCCCGTAATCTCTCCCTAAAAGCATTATTACAAGGACCATAAACCCACGAAAAACAGCCACTCTTTACTATCATCCAGATTTTTCGAGAAGACAAGCGAAAATTCTCCCTTGAATCAACCATCGACAGGCGTTTTTGTCCCACATAACTAGAACCCCCAGCCGCTCCTATAGAATCTAAATGCACCCAGTCCACCTTTCTAGCACACCAAATACTATCAATAATCCTCACATCAACCTTCTCGGTTTAGTTTCACGCAAACAAACAATAGTCGGATTCCATCTCTGATTAAACCCTTTATCGGCATTCTTTTATTAACATCATTTAGGCCCACACGTTCCAAGACACAATTTTAATATGCATATTAAACGTTGTTTTCCTCCTTCTATCTCCCCCTCACGACAAGCAAACAAATCAGCATTGAGATTCTTGCACAATTGTTTGAGTTCCCTTTTTCCTTTCTCCCTAGTATTGTTCTTCCTCTTTACGCTACCACCCCACGATGTTCTCCATTTTTTCGATGTCTAGAAGCGATTGCGATATCGATCTTCATAACTTTGAACCGGCCACCCCCAATGCCTTTCCGACACCTAGAGCCTTTCTTTTAACCCATAACGAGATGTCCTCCTCCACCTCTTTATCGTGAGGTACTCCATTTCACAAATATCTTCGGGTACGGCAAATATTTATCGAGATGAGGGAGATAGGTTCTACTTCCTCCACCGACTATCCCTCCATCCTCTCAAAAGAAGAAATGCATCGAACCCGAGTTCCAATCATTGAGGTTTATTTGCCTTGACCCACTGCCTCACAACAGAGAAGAAGCTCTCTCTCCCGACATACATGCTTCGACAAATGCCCATTCCTCAAGTAAAGAGTTCGATCCTCGTGCCTTCCCCGATATCGCGACTATGTCGTAACTCACTCGCGGCGAACACCCACCTCGAAATTCCTGGATTACGTCAACCTCGGCGATCCGGAACATCTACTCGTTAAAACCGATCGAGCGACTCGTGACGTCGTTGCGTGAAAATCCCTCTTCGGCAGACCAGCGAGGTTTTCTTGAAGATGTGCGCTTTTGCCTCCTTGATAACAGATCCCCGAGTTCGATTTGTCAACGCAATCACCAATCCTTTCGTCTCTGCCTTCGTCTCGATCGCCTCCCTGTCGACCACCCTTAACGAAACTTGACTCGCAAAATAAACCCCGACTTCCTTATGTTTACCTTTGTCGATTTGGGCTTCCGCCCCATCTATATGGGGAAGGCGAGCAGGACCCCCCAAAGAATTGAACTTTCTCTAGAGTCCATCACGCCCGCTATTAGACAACCCTTTAAACAAGTCATCTTGGGCCTTCGTATATCGAGTGTAACATAAAACCAATTGGACTTTGGGCGGAAGGCGGCCCACAAAGCCCAGCCTCCATTCGAATGATCCAACACACTAAGGCCCACCTTGGCTTGAAAACCAATCTCTTCATTATCCTCATCTACAACCACTACCGATTTAAATTTTGAATTTGACGTGCTGCCTTCCCACGTGCCTCTGACAACTGCCTGTCTCTACCCACCTCGCCTCGTCCCTTTTTCGGCGCCACACCACTTTTTCGAGCATGCGCTCCTCCTCCCTTAACGTTGCCTCGACTTAGTCTTCTCCGGCCCTTCTCCGCCACGACTCCTCCCCACACCAACTCCGGCCGTCAACCTCATCTCCACCCAGATAGGATCTCGAAAGAGTTCTCCCTCTTCTACAATGATCGACGCCGGGATCTTTGCTCTAGCATGAATTAAGATTCTGCCCACCTCAGCCTCCCCTTATTCTTCGTCTCAGAGTCAACATCGATGAATCCTCCGCACAGATCTCCAATTGCTCGAAAGACCTTGCTTCCCCAAAGATGAAAAGGTAACCCCACCACACGAATCCACACCGAAGTAGGTCTTGATCCTCCTCGATAACTACCAACGAACGGACTCCATCTCTCCAAAAAGAGGTATTGCGAATCAAAGAACCAAGGAGCATGAAACAGAATTCTTCCCGCTTCTTCCTTGGATGGAAAAATAAAGAAGAAAAGCTTCTCTGCCATGACTTTAACTTCAACGCCACCAGCCGTCTTCCACCTTTGATTCACCCACCTCTGCAACACGTCTTGTCCACTTCCTTAAGCCACAAAATGCGAGATTTCTGTCTCCAGCTGATCTCTTCTTTAATCAACAGCTTCTCAAGATCCAGTGTCACCTCAAGTCTCCTAGCAGTCACAGAGCCTCCCAAAACCCCATCTCTATCCAGCTCATCCAGCCTTTAGATCTCTTCCATCGCTTCGTTAATTTTTTTTATCAATCCTCCCAAAAGTCTCCCTATTCCACACTTTAAGGTCCTGCTTCAGCAAATGCAGTTTCTTTGCCAATCTGAAACAAGGTTTTCCGACCAGCACATAAGAATCCCATTTAGTTTTTACCCAATCCTGAAAACCTGGCTCCTCAAGCCACATGTTCTCAAATCTAAACGGCGATCTCTTCCTGATAAAGCCTCCATTGCAAAATGGGCACATGATCGGAAATAACCCTTGGGAGACTACTCTGAATTAACTCTCCCTGCTGCTCCTCCCAATCAGAAGACACAAGAAACCTGTCATTCCTCGAACATTGACTACTGCTCCCACCTCTGAACCAGGTGAAGGAGCTACCAACTAAAGGTAAATCGATCAGCTCCTCATTAATAAGATCGTTGAATTCTTCCATCAATCTCGAAAAATCCTGCGTCCCTGACCGCTTGTGGGGAAACCGAATAACGTTAAAATCCTCCCCCCCCCAACACACCATGGATACCTCCATCACCTTCTAACAGCTCTCAGTTCCGCCCAAAGCTCCCCCTGATGCGTTTCCGAAGGACCATAAACCCCTGTAAATGACCACATAAAATATGTCCCCTCTTTCTTAAAAAGACACGAAACAGAATAAGTTCCCTGAAAAACATCTAATTTTGAAAGAGTTCTTCTGTCCCACATCAACAAGACACCCCCAAGCAGACCCTGAAGCTTCCTTATGCACCCAGTCCATCCACCTGTTACCTCCACACTTACCACCTTCTTTAAATGCATGCCAACTATTTTAGTTTCCTGAAGACAAACGACACTAGGCTTCCACCTTCTTATAGCTTCCCCAACTACCTGTCTCTTTTTCCTATCATTCAAACCCCGCACATTCCAACTTATAATTTAAAATCCATTAAACAATCAACAAGAATTCTGAATCAAGCTACTGCCCCCTTCCATCTTATTGGCTGCCCCATCGAAATTAATAGAGCAACACAGATTTTTCAATTCTCTCGAAACTCCACCCTTACTCTTGCATCGAGACTCCCCTTTCTTACATCTGCCTGGGGTATGTTCCTTTTCAATATCCAATAAAAGCTCAACGATTTATCTTCATACCCTTTACAGGAAACACCTAGAATGCGACCGAAGCTCTTGGCCCTGTTGCTCACCCAAACAGAAATGTCTTTACTGCTACCTTCCGTATCTTCCTTATCAAAACCCTTTGACTAATCCTCATCTGGTCTCACCATAGCAAGAGGAGTACACTCCAGCACCTTCAATTAGTTCGCCCGACAGCTCTACAGATTATCGACTCCCCAACCTCTGTTTGAAGAAGACTCTCGTCTCTGACTATGTCGCTATTTCTCGAAGTCTCCATCTCCCTAGACTCCACACTCTCTTGCTCGCTCACAATAATTGCCCTTTCTTTATTGAGAAACCATTGCAGGACCTCCTCTAACAACCTAAAATCTCCACACTCTGCGTACCCCCCCCCTGGAAGTCGTCGTTCTTCCCCTACCCAGGCTAGCCTCTTTAGCACCGGAATCTGCCCTCTTGCAACGAGTTGAGTAAACGCCCAAGTTGAAAACACCCTTTACTATCTCTGAGCGTCGACTTTGACTCGACATCTTGACTTTCGATATCGACCTGTTAATCTGGTTACCTTCTGGAGAAGAAAAGCTGGACTGGAAAGGCGTAAAAACTTTCCCTCATGTAGAACCTGCCTCTTGATCCAGCCCATTAGCTCTCCTTGATCCTTCTCCTCTTAAGGACCCAAGCAGCCCAGAACTTTGGTGCTCATTTGGCCCAACTTCCTGGTCCGAAGAGTAAATCTCCTCCTTGAGCGACGCCATTTCCACTATCAGCCCTAGGATTTGAATTTGAAAATTTTTCTACCCATGTGCCTCTGCTCTGATTACTTTCTTTCTGTGCACCTGCTAACCTGCCTTTTCATCTGCTATTCACTTGCTTTGGTGGCGCGTGATTAGCACTGTTTCTCCTTGTCTCTTCCCGAAAGCCTTTCCTTCCCCCACCTCCTCAAAATCAAAAGTATGCAGGTCATCAAGCCTCTCCAGATCGTGGACAGTCAACAAGCACATCAACTCAAATTTAATATCACCGGTGTAACTTACATGTTTCATGCTTAGAAACCCATCATTCTTATCCAACCACTCCATGTTCTACATCAACCCTACCGCACTAAAAAAGAACTCGATTTCTTGGCAAAACTCAACTCAATAGCTATGCACCCTCCACAAAGCCTCTTGAGGGGACACCTTGCACTTGGGTCACTCCGCGAAGGGCTACCTGCTCTCCCAAGGGAATGTCACCCCCATGTGAGAAGTCCGCACAGATTAAGTTAGCTAGGGAATTGCCAACTTGCAAGAAACTTGCAAGGTGCCCAACCCGCAAGCACTTTCAGACCTTCATGGGAATTTGGAGTGGTGGCTAGAGTGCGGGGTTCATCATGTGCACCCTTTGAGGGGCACGTGGCCTAGCTAGCACAGGGAGGGGAATACACACCGTAAACATAGTACACCTCAGGTCCATTACCAATGTGCAAGTGACACGTTAGCATATGAACCAAGGGTAAGCTACTATTCACTATAAGGACCTTCACCTGTGGCGAGATAATTAATGACCTCGAGATTTGGATCTAGTGGTGTGCAAGAGGAGTTTGGGATGGGGGCATGACACCTACACATTCAAGGATACCATTCTTGTTTTTAGGAGCTTCAACGTCACAACCACACTCGAATAAGTACAAACCAAGAGATGTGCCATGCTATTCAGGTGAAGATGCCAACCCTCGTGAACACATTCAAGGTCACAACCATTCCCGAATAAGTACAAACCGTGTTCCATTCTATTCGAGTAAAGATGCCAACCCTCGTCAACACATTCAGCACTTCCTTGAATAGTTGGGTCCTCACTCCAGCAAAAACAGCTTGTATCCGCATGAGTTCCCACGCTCCCTAACCGGCCAAGCCTACACCTGGTACCACCATATAGACAGGGATACCATTTTTTTTTTATAAGCTACAAGGTTGTTTCTTCACTTTCTTGACCAAGTTCTTTCATGAAAAAGGATGAATTGATACATGCATCAAATGAGGCTTTCTTCATTCAACATTGTCTCGAGGTTCGAAATATTTTGGAGAAGATGGAGAGGGACTTCTTGTGGGAGGGTCAAGGGGAGGAGCATAAGTTCCATATAGTTAAATGGGATAAGGTCTGTTCGAACATCAGGGAGGGAGGCTTAGGTATCAAGAATTTAAGTCGATTCAATTCAGCATTACTTGGCAAATGGCTTTGGCGCTATATGGAGGAGTATGGGTTGTGGAGAAGGGTGGTGATCCGTAGATACGGAGAGGTAGATCATAATTGGTTTCCTAAAATTGTCACTAATTCTTTTGGGGGAGTTTGGAAAGGTATTTGTAAAGGGTGGGCGCAGTTTGAAAGATTTGTTTCTTTCGAGGTCGGTAATGGTTCGAAAGTCAGATTTTGGAATGATAAATGGTGTGAGGGGGAGGAACTTTGGAGAGTCTATCCCGATTTTGTACAATCTGGCTGTGGACAAAAATTGCTAAGTCAGTTCGGTGCTTCAAACTGATCATGGAAGAGTGGTTTGGAACCCCTTGTTTCGTAGGGATCTTCAAAGACTGGGAAATGGAGATTTGTGGTAATTTTTTCACTTCGCTCTATTCGCACCAGATTGACAGGAGTAGAAATGATAAGGTGAGGTGGGCTGCGTCGAATAGCAAGAAATTCTCTGTTAAATCTTACTTTCTCGCTATTTCGGGTAGAGATGGGTATTCCTTCCCTTGGAAAGGAATATGGAGAAGTATTGCTCCCTGCTTTTTTTGTTTGGGACCATGAGGCGATTTTTACAGGTGAAAACCTACGTAAAAGGGGGATGGTTTTTGTGGATTTTGTGAATAGTTTTAGTATTGAGTAGTCTTTATACTCCTAGTGTACAAAGGACGCGTCACCTATTTTGACGTTCATATTTATACATATTTTACCTATCAAAAAAAATAATTGCTATCGACAATTCTTGGCTGTCCACAAATTCCGTTCTTTCCAAGCCCCTCGCCAAGGCCACAAGCAACCTCATGGTAGCCCCCACCCACAAAACAACCACAACTTCTACAACCCCTCAATGGAAATCACAGCCTAACCAAAACAAATATATCAAGTTCAATAAATGTGAGGTCGAGGTCGCTGTGGCTAAACCACACCAATATTGAGCTCAATATGAAAGAAATATCCGCCCCACATTGAAGATGCACCAGATCTCCTTTTTCCTCTCTGACAGGTCCTTGAGAGTTTGCAAAACATGGTCAACAAGGATACGTCCAGCTCCCCTGTGTTTCTACCCTTCCCTCAGCTTCGACAAAGTACCACACCAAGTATTGCCATTTGCATCGTAAGGTTTGCCACCCCACATGTGTTTGTGTTGCACTAACAAAGGTTATGCATGAACACTTTAAATAGGGGACCTTGCAAGTAAATGCACCAAGTAGATGCCGAGGTGCAGAATGTCCACTGCAACCCTTTTCCAGCCCACGATAAGGGTACGGCCAAGTAAGTCAACATGTACTTGCAAGGGGGAGAGTACTGATAGGGGGATTTTAACCTTACAAGTGCAAGATTACGAAAATGGGCTAACTAATTATATTTGAGCTAACGAAAATGGATTATTAAAAAGGTAAACAAAAGAAAAATAAGCAATAAAACTAAATTTCTGTACAATGTGGCGTCAACATCAAATCAAGATTAAAAAGTCGGATTGTGATATTTCTAGTTTAGCAAATATCTAATTTAACCCTTTCTCTATTTTTCTTAATTCAAAGTTTTGGTACTCGGTCGCACACTAATATTTGCTACCGGGAGTCACTCGTGTAGCAAACCTAGATACCACTCATCCTAGCTACGAGCTCATCACTCATATAGCATAGGAGAAAAAATAGTCGTGTGGTAGATTAAGCACCCAATGACTATCAATGCCCGTTGTCATCAAGCTACTTTTGTTGCATAAGCTATTATCACGATTTTCAAAATAAAGGAAGGGATGTCGCTTCATATCCTATCATTCCAGTGATCATTTAATGGGTAGCTCCGCCACTAAAAGCATTAAACACACGTGATAATGACCAAAACATGGGTAATACTTTAAATAGAGAAATTAAATTGAAAACACTACAATTAACATAGATAATAATCACATTCCATATATCATTGGGTTAATGACACTACAAATCCCTTGACTTTGGGCTGAACTCACCATTAATCCCTTAAGAGATTTTGGTAACAATTTCATCCTAAAAGTTTCAAATTTTTACGCGGCAAGTCCTTTTGATAGATGTTGTTAGAGAAATACCGTAAAGTTGTTCATGTACCTCCCACGTGCATTTGGGTAAGGGTAAAATGAATTTTCCGCACCCCTCTTTGTGTATTACTCAAACACCCGTTTTGATTGAAATTGTTGACTCAGACGAACATCAAAGGACCTTCGTGGGGGATTCTAGGGTTCGTTCTTTTATCATCATCGTCCATCTGCATAATTTATTAAAGGACATGGGTACAATGTTGGGTATTCTACAAATTGGCACAGTAATCGACCAGATAACCTTACCTTTACTGTAAGTATTCAACGAATTTCACTTACTCCTCTTTTTCAAAAAAATGCAGTGTTTCCCAAAAAGTGAAGCGAAGATTCTCTATAAAAGTTTGTGTTTTTTGAATATTTCTTTCATATTGTCCACCTTTGACGATGCATTTAGGGAAAAACAAATGGAGGTAATTTGTATGGGTTTGAATTGAATTCATACGAGACCTTCCTAGGAAACTTGAATCTGGATAATCTAAGAGACTAATCAGATTGGCTGAAGAATGCGAAATAACTTAGATATGATTGTATAACATCCGATCTAGAGTTTTTGCGCAACCCCTTTGTAACACAGCAGCGGTGGTAGAAAGCAGGGAGAGAACTCTGGCAAGGATTAAAGTGGCTTTGATGGATAGAGGCGAGTGCAGGGATGGAAAGAGACATTGACGGCAATGAAAGTGTAGAAAAAGGCAGGGGAGCCAATGGATTGAGTTTTTCCAGAAAGGCTATTCAGCAATAATGATGATATCCAAGACAAGGAGAGAAGAAGATGGAGGCAAATTCTAGTAAGTTTGTCACAACTGAGGAGACAATAGTGCGACTAAGCTCTGCGCCTAAGCAGCTCCGTTGCAAACAGCAAGAACGTATATAAGGGTCTGGGAGGAAAAAACTTTGTTTCAGTGAAGAGAAGACCTTCAGTTCTGATACCAATTGATAAAGAGCGTGCCAGAATTAAGAACGGGAAAGTGAGTAAGAAAAGATGGGGATACATCACATTAACAAGAGTATCTAATTACTGCATTTTGTTTAATGTCAAAATTAAGGAACCCATTGTAATATCAGTTCAATTGCCTGGCACAAAAAATTAGTTGTGTTTTAGAAGTTCTACCTGAGTGAGAGATTTCCAGTCATTGTTAGCAGATCCAATATAAACATCTCGTGAATCTGATATCCAAACTTTAGCATGGACAATGCCTGATCCCCACCACTTACTAAGCAGTAAAGTGACATTCTTCACATTTGGCCTCCCTGAAGCAAGGTCAGATGGCTCTTTGGTGTAATCAGGATATACTCCAGAGTGCTGCAAAAGTCTACAAGGAAAAATGGAATTCAGTAGTGCATGCAACCTGAAAACTATGGCATTTCTTCTTTTATGAGTAACCGACACAAAAGTGACCTGTGAAACTATCATGGTACTCATGTTAAGAGTGTAGCAAGTGAATTCCCTTCACATCCTAACTAACAGATAAGCCAATTCCAACTGAAGCAAGGCTCTTCAGATAGGCTACTTTGGTGTAGAACTTCATGGGATCATATATGTTCCATTACCGACCTAGGAGACAAGAGTGCTGCAAAGCGTCAAAACAGTCCTACAAGGAAGATTAGCTATCGTAAAGGGAAGGCACAAAATCTCAGTAGTGCACAAACATGAAGCAGCACTCTTCAAATTTGAAATGAAAACATATTGTGGCATTTACCTCCAGCTCCACAACTTTTATGAGTAAGCCAAAAGGACACAAAACCAAGTGACTCTCCTTGCATGTGATATGACAGATAGAATAACTTCCCATGAGGCTAACTTGGAGCTGGACTTCCATGACCGTGACACTTGGCAATTGAATCGATACTATGTTAAGAATCTATGTCCTGAAAAAAACAGTAGCAAGCTGATCAAAATAGACACCATGAATCCCTATCGTCACAATTCCAGAATCTCGAAGAGAACTAATAATATGGTAGAGATATCCTAACTAACAGATAAGCATTTCAATTCCAACATGATGTACTATTAAACTTCCAGAAAAACTATCATGAAAATAAAAATTCCTGGCTCTTACCATTTGTTTGACATTTAATGGCCTTAGGCTTGGTTTAGTTTGGGAATACTAAGAGTTTGGTGATGGGGAGTAGAGGTTTGTTCCACTTGCCCAGTAGGGATAAATGGTACTTGATCATGAATAAGAGAGAGAGAGACATGTTCCATTACCGACCTAGGAGACAAGAGTAAACCACCTACGTTCACCAAATAATATGAATGACGACATGCGTCTTTGACAACGGTAATCCCTAGAGCCGACATGGTCACATATTCCACATCTAGATTCTACTTTTTATTACAAGATATATTAGATTAAAAGGTTAGCTTAAACAAAATGACAAACGACACGTCCATGGAGTCGGATTAAAATAACAAAAATCCCAATGATTAATAAAAACTAGGAAAGCAAAACCCCCCAATCCCGTTGTAACTCTGTTATGGGCACTCCCGAAAGGAGCTGAAGTCTAGAGATGCCATAAAAAGAACTCTATGCCAAAGAAGAGGCCAATAATGTGATAGATCCCTGAAATTCTCAATCCATACAATCCACATTGGTACAAGAGATAAGCATCACTCGACTGCCAAAACCTCTAACAATAAACAGCTGAAAGCGCAAAATAGATCCAAGACTAACCCAAACTTCCCACATAACCTTGCGCACAGTTATTCCAACTGCACCTCAATGGAGGAATAAGTAAGATCAATACTGGAAGATCCTCTTTTTATGGCCTATGCTCTTGCAGGACGTTATTGCAGATGAGCTTATCAAGAACCATGGTCCAAGCAAAGGCTATAATTTTGAAACGGGTAAGAGGGAGGAAAAAGGTAACACTCATGCATGAACTTCTAAGGGCTGCAATGAGTGATAAAGCACTTGATTCTAGTGTTGCACCCATTTTGATGCATGCCAGACTCGTCCTTAATCACTTTATATCAAATTTATGTTGTTCATGGGAAAATACAACAAGGGTGATATTCCTTCAAACCAAATTCCCCGGCACCAAACTCTCCTCCACCTTGGACTTGTCCACTTCCTACAATGCAACTAGACGATCCCTCTCCCTTCCCATTAAAAATCACTCAAAATTCTCTCAATCCCTCAATTCACTCACTAGGTTCTTGAAAAGGGAAAGGAAGTAAAGGGGGATGCTTGACCAGCAAGTTCTTTAGAGTAATCCTACGACCAAACGATAAAAACATATGCTTCACCTATCAAGTAGTCTCGGCCTCGCTACCATCTCCACAATAGGTCCAATAAGCCACAGCTGTTGGGTTCCCTCCATGGAACACCCAAATAACACCAACACCAACATAGGACCCTATACCCAATAAATAGGCGTGAAATAAGAAATCAACCCTCAATGTCAATACCTTTTAATTCCAGCTAGACCTCATTTGGAGAGATTAACCTCAAGCCCAAAAATAGACTAAAAAATCAAGAGAATGGTAAGAGCATTTCTTAAGAACTCAACACCTAATCATCTGAACATTAGTATTATCCATTTAGTGAAAGTTACTCAAACAAGGTACCCTCTTACATATCCTTTCCTCTCTCTCCAAAGATATTAGCTTTGCTTTTTTTTTTTGTTAAGTAAGAAAATGTTATAAATATAAGAGCGTCAAAACAGGTGACGCGTCCTCTATACAACAGTAATAATTGCATTAAGTTATGTAATCCACAAACTCTACGAAAGGGTTTGCATCAAAAGAAATCGACTCATGGCACCAAAAAAGTAGAGTATGCATAATAATCTCCTTGATCTTCTCTACGCTTCTCTCCACATTCTCAAACACTAGCATTCCTTTCCAACCATATAGTCCAGCAAATCGCCAATGGGGCCACCTCCCATAAAAAAATCCTCCTTCTCCGTTTATACAGGGACCAACATCTCATCATCTCTTTCACCGAACTAGGCATCACCCACACCACTTTGAAACAATTAAACACAAAGTCCCAACACTTGCTAGTAAAAGGACAATGCAGTAATAAATGGTTGACACTTTCCCCATCACTTTTACACAATCAGCACATGTTGACTAAAATTTTACCACAACACTGGAGGTTGTCACATGTTAACAGAGCTTCATTTACAGCTTCCCACATAAAAACACCCACCCTTGTAAGGGCCTTAGTCTTCCACTTAGTCATTCCCACTTAGAATCTCATCCCCGTAACAGATCCTCTTTCTCATATCCACGGAAATCTCAATAGGGACCCACACAACGTGGCAAAAACCCTCTTCCACCCGTCTTTTTCCAAACACTAAATGATGAAAGGAACGGGGCAGTCAAGAAAATTAGCGGTAGGCCATAATTTTCACTTGAAACATGCGTGTTAAATAGGAACTTGAATGATAGAGATGCTCAAGATGTGATTGTTTTGCTTGATCAGCTTCATTCCTTCCTTCCATCTAATCAGGCCGATAGGAGACGTTGGATTCTGGTTCTTAGCAGGTTTTTTTTAGTTTGGTCTTTTGGGAGAAATATCAGATCTTGTATTCCTCGTGCTTTTTCAGTATCCACTTTTATTTGGAAATCCAAGGTTCTGTTGGAAGATTGAGATAGATTTGTCAGTGATTCATCTCCTTGATTGATGGTCTGTATGAATGATGGGCTTGAAATCAGGAATTTGCTTGAGAATATTGTTGTTGTTTAGGACATGTGTAACTTATGTTGTATTTCCTTAGTTAGAAGATTACGATTTCATTAGGCCTTGATTTTAGGATCCTAATTGATCCATTCCATGTGTATAAATACTCACTGTCAAAATAATGAGAAGTCATCTAATTCCCTTCAATATTTCTTCATGGTATCAGAGCTATAGGGTTTCAAATCATCGATTTTTTTTTATTTTAACAATAGCCTTATCGCTATTTTTCAATTCTAGCCTTCATTGCTAGAAATTCAAACCCAATGGAACAGTCTACTACTACTGTGACTCCGACAATAAAGTCTCAAATTAAACTCAGTGATGAACTTGAAGTGATCCGGCCCGCTTATCGGTTGGATGAAAAAAACTACTTGAAGTGGTCTCAACTTGTCCGTACTTTTCTCAAAGGGAAGGGCAAGTTGAAGGAGATGCCAGTTTTGAAGCTTGGGATAAGGCTGATTCTATGATCATGTCATGGTTATGGAGATCCATATCTCCTGGAAAAAGTGATACATGTATGTTTTTGCCTACAGCAAAGGCAATATGGGATACATTGTATCAGACCTATTCTAAGGTCAATGATGCAGCTCTCATTTATGAGATCCAGACGAAAACTACTGCCGCTAAACAGGGTAATCGATCTGTCACTAACTATGCTAGCTTATTGCAAAATCAGTGGAAAGAGTTGGACTGCTATCGCACTATTAACCTCAAGTGCAGCGACTGTGCGGTAGAGGTCAAGAGATTCATTGAGCGAGATCAAGTTTATGATTTCCTGGCTCGATTAAATCCAGAGTTTGATCAAGTTCGCATTCAGGTCTTGGGAAGACCACAACTTCCTTCCTTAGTGAGACCATATCCCTAGTCCGAGCAGAAGAAAGTCGTCGAGGAGTTATGTTGGAGTCGATCTCATCTGGTAGTTCGCCTCTGTATGTTGGTAGAAGCCACAAGCCGAGTGGCAGTCAGTTGGAGATGTCTAAACCTACGAATAAAGATGGACTTTGGTGCAGTTTTTCCAAGAAACCAAGGCACACTCATGAAACCTGCTGGAAACTCGATGGTAAACCACCAAGCACAGAGTGGGGAAACAAAGGGAAACAACAGCAGTTCAAGCCACCACAGCAATTCAAACAATCACAGGCACACATGGTTACCAAAGAAGAGACTCTATTCAGCCCTGCTGAAATAGAGAAGCTGAGAAACCTCTTAGGATCTTTGGAGAAAGAACCAGCAGTCCAGCCTCCATTGTGTTCCTTGACCATTTCTGGTAAGTCTTCACAATCCTTTGGATTAAATGCCTCTGGTCGTCAACTTAGCGACTCCTGGATCCTTGATTCAGGAGCAACCGAACACATGACTTGCAAATCTGAGAATTATAGCACCTATAAACCAAGCCCAGGTAACAGGAAAATCACTGTTGCTAATGGTACCTCAACCACAGTAGCAGGGATTGGCCACATTCAAGTTACACTTTCCTTATTGCTCAAAAATGTCCTGCATGTACCAAAATTGTCTACCAACTTGTTGTCTGTCCAAAAACTCACTAAAGATATGAGCTGTGACATGATTTTCTCCTCTTCATATTGTACATTTCAGGACCAGAGTACGGGGAAGAAGATTTTGCTTGCTAGAGAAGAGAATGGCCTTTACTTCCTGCATACACAAGATCACTCTGTTCCTGCCAAGACCCCAGAATCCACCTCTTCTCTTTCAATTTCAAATAAAGATATTATCTGGCTACATCATAAGCACCTAGGTCATGTGTCATTTCATTCCTTGAAAATAATGTTCCCTGATTTGTTCCAGGGATTTGATGTTCAGTCTTTTCATTGTGATATTTGTGAGTATGCCAAACATACCCGTGTCAATTTCCCAATTGGCAATAAAAGGCTTCTACCCCTTTCTATCTTATTCACAGTGATGTGTGGGGACCATCTACTATCCCAAATATATCTGGAGCTAGATGGTTTGTCACATTCATTGATGATTCTACTCGTGTTACTTGGTCTATCGGCTGAAAAATAAGTCAAATGTCACTCACACCTTTCAAAACTTCCATGAAATGGTCAAAAATCAATTTGGAACACGAGTGAAATACCTTCGATCTGATAATGCAAGAGATTATTTCAATCAGGTCCTCAACCCTCACCTACAAAAAGAAGGAATCATGTATGAGTCATCTTGTGTCTCAACACCCCAACAAAATGGCATCGCTGAGAAGAAAAATCGTCACCTCCTTGAATCAACACGGGCCTTGTTATTTCAGAATCATGTTCCCCAAAACCTATTGAGGAGAAGCTGCCCTTGCGTCTACATTTATCATAAATAGACTTCCCATAAATCCCCATTGCAATTCCTATCTACCTTTTATCCAGATATCCACAGTCAATTTTCTCTAACCCCCAGAGTCTTTAGCTGTAAGTCTTTCGTCCACATTTATGCAAACAATCGGGTAAATTGGACCCTAGAGCTTTAAAGTGTGCCTTCATAGTTTCTTCCACCCAAAAAGGTTATAAATGTTATCATCCCCCAACCAGAAAGACCTATATTTCAGCAGATGTCAATTTTTCTGAACAAGAATCTTATTTCTATGATTCTCAGTCTCAAGGGATCAAATGATCAATCAGTGTTTGAGTTCCTCGACCTTGATTTGCAAATCCCAGATTCTCTTCCTTCAGAAAAAGCTATTCCAGAATCCAGATTTGAATAAGTGTATGCAAGGAGGGGGGACAAGTGCCATCATCTCCTGGTTCTGGTACTAGGACTAATAGAAAGAGAAAGCTCACAGCATCATGTTCAAGAACCTGAACCAACAACAGAAACTCAAAGATCACACACTCCTAGTATTCCTACAACACCTGATGACAGTACCTCTGAAATACCATGTGACATACCCATACCCTCTGACCTAGAAATCCCGATAGCTTTGAGAAAAGGATAATGGGAATGTACCAAACATCCCTTATATCCCTCTCCAACCATGTTTCCCTCAAAAAATTTCCCCCAACACAGAACATTCCTCGCCAATATTCAAACAGTCCAAGTACCGAAAACTGTCCAAGAGGCATTGTCAAAGGAAGACTGGAGACTTGCTATGAAGGCAGAAATGAATGCATTGGAGAAGAATAAAACATGGGATTTGATGCGTATACGGATGGCTGAATTAACAATCTGTTCCAGCTTTCTTTAGGCTGCTCTATGGCTGAACAAAACTCTCCAAAACAGCCTCAAACCCGCCACAAAACCCTCCTACAATCTGCTCAAAGTTCTGAAGTTTCTTGTGCAAATTACTACCCAAACCCCTAGCTTAATTTGACCAGTTTTTATACCTTAAGACCTGCTCCAACTCGCCAACAACTACAGCCCCAAACGGTGTGTTTTGAACAGGATTTTTCCTTACCAAAATAGCTAACTAATGATCAACTCAACTCCCCTCAACAAACCTATTAATTCTAGCACTCACACACCTAGAACCTGCTCAAATACTTGCCAAAACCCACGCCTAACCTGCTCCTAAAACAGCCCACTTTTTGGACTATGGATGTCCCGAACAGTTCACGTTCGTTGGAGATCATCAACTGCCCAAAAACCGCTCCGTCTTCGAACTAGAGTAGGCTGCCACGAAACAAAAAAAAGAAGAAGAAATAGAGAAGGGATAGATCGGCTTCACCGGACAAACTTCACTCGCTTGTCGTAAAGAACACCGTTTGATTAATCTCCCTAGGCTTCACTCACCTTGAAAGAGAAATCAAAGAAGAACAAACTCGTTCTTTGCTCACTGTTTTTCACCAAAATAATCTGCCGTGTTTATTGAAGAAGGCCTTAAATAGGCTTTACAAAATTATCCTTAGACTACTTGGAATAGACTCCTAAATATTGTATGAAAAGAAAACCTATCTAGATACTAAAACATAAAGACTTCCTATCCAACTAAAATAACAAAGAAATATTTCCTTTTAGGAAACAACTAGATTCTATCCTATGGCAGATTCATCCTAATCTAACATTCCTTGATGAAGTAGAACTCATGGTGGCCGTCGCCCCTTCCAAGCCAAGCCGTGTCCACCTCCTTGCATGCAAGGCCTTCTAGGCCCGTGCCACCCTTCCAAGCATCCACGCGAAACCACTCTTCCATTCTCCTTGTGCCGTGCCCCATGACACTCTTGCCTACCAAGAAATACTCCCATTTAACTTGCGGGTTGAACCCCTTGTTGTATCCGGGTCCTTTGGCCCTTCAACCCTTTTGCACCATTTGTTTCATCCTCAAAACATGGCTGCATTGTCCTCCAAATATTGTCATCATACATTTCTTTCAAAGATCTTTGACCCTTAGAATCTTGGACCCTTGCTCCCGCATCAGGATTTGGTGGACTTACCTACGGGGGAGTAATCAGTAGGGTGTAAATGGGTATTTACAGTCAAGTTTCAAGCAGATGGAACCTTAGAAAGATACAAAGCACGACTTGTAGAAAAAGGATACACCCAAACATATGGGGTTGATTATCATGAAACATTTGCCCCAGTTGCAAAATTGAGCACGGTACGTATTTTGTTATCATTAGCTGCTTATTTTAATTGGGACTTGCAGCAGTTTGATGTTAAGAACGTGTTTCTCCATGGTGAATTACAAGAAGAAATATACATGGACATTCCACCCAGGTATCATTGCAGCCAAGAAAAAAGGTTTGTCGATTAAAGAAGGCATTATATGGCCTAAAACAGAGCCAGGTGCATGGTTCGGAAGGTTTGCCAAGGTAATGAACTCCTGTGGCTATAAACAAAGACAGGGAGATCATACCCTTTTCATTAAACACTTGGTTCAGAGGGAGTGACGGCGCTCCTAGTATATGTGGATGATATCATTGTGACAGGAAATGATGAGAAGGAAAAGGCAGCACTAAAAGAAAGACTAGCTTGTGAATTTGAGATTAAAGATCTCGGATGGATGAAGTATTTTCTAGGCATAGAAGTTGCTCGGTCTAAAGAGGGTATCTTCATCTC
Source organism: Codonopsis lanceolata (assembly GCA_013146195.2). Taxonomy (NCBI): domain Eukaryota; kingdom Viridiplantae; phylum Streptophyta; class Magnoliopsida; order Asterales; family Campanulaceae; genus Codonopsis; species Codonopsis lanceolata. The sequence continues at coordinate 28,852 of JABEVN020000160.1, read as the reverse complement.
GCGCAGAAAAATACATTACAGATCTTCTCCGAGATGTTGGCATGACAGCTTGTAAACCAGTCACTTTTTTTTTGTTAAGTAAAAATACATATAAATCAAAGCACCTAAACGGAGGCGCAACCATGTACACCGGACATAAACAACACCGATTACACAATACTAAAACTATTTACAAAATCCCCCATGGAATGATTCGAATTATACGCCTCATAACCCTCATTCCACCATCTAAAGCAGTATGTATGCAGATGTTCCTTTAGTTGATCCATCGTCCTTTCCACATTATCGAAAGCTCTCTGTTTCTCTCTCCCGGATTATCCACCGATTGCTAGAGAGGATGCCTCCCAAAAGACTTCCTCCTACTAATTGATGAAGGCCAACACAAAAGTAACTCCTTCACTGATCTTGGCATAACCCATTGAATACTAAACGTCCTAAGCACCATATTCCACCAGATTGCTAGAGGGACTGCCTCCCAAAAAGACTTCCTCCTACTAATTGATGAAGGCCAACACAAAAGTAACTCCTTCACTGATCTTGGCATAACCCATTGAATACTAAACCTCCTAAGCACCATATTCCAGAGATCCATAACAGCTTGGCGTTGAAGAAAGATATGATTCGCACTCTCACCGCTCTTTTTACACATATAACACCGATTAACATAGATCTTCCCTCTCCGCCTAAGATTATCCCCAGTTAGAATGGCCTCGTGACAAGCCTCCCACACAAAAAACATCACTCGGGCAGGAGCAAGAGACTTCCAAATACACTTCCAAGGGAAAAGACAATCCTCAAGCTTTCAAGCTCACAAGATCAAGATTTCCATATACTGTTCTAAAGCTCAAACAGAAAAAGAGAGAAAGCCAGATTCAAAAATTCATATGATAGGGTTTTATTCCAATAGTCTCTATTCCAAATCTTGTTGTGAAGCTTATAAAAAGAAGGCAAAGCTCAACCTTTGGTCTTGCAACAAAAGGAGGATTATGCACCGATGCACATACTCTTACTAGTACTTCATAATCTATCCGGGATCGATGAGATCCATTAGTGAAGTTATTGCAGTTCAATTCTTGTTGTAGACAATGCTTGACGAGGCCAAAATTTCTCATTGAAGAGGAAAAGTGGATGGAGGTTAAGGAAACAAGTATTTTTGCGAAAACTCCATACCAATTAAACATCTTGGTGTCTATTACACTTTGTTTATTGCTCATTAACTGCCATATCATTGTTCCAATAATTGAACTTGTCATCAGAATTTGACTAATTGACTCTATTGAGTCAATTTGGCGGGTGTATTGTAAAACTTCTATTGTGCAAGAATCTTTTTTTTGATAAGTAAGGTATATATTAAAAATCAATAGCGGCAAATAAGGAGCCGCAGCCTATTTACACAGGAGGAAAACTCCAATAATTACAGATTACAAAATTCACTACAAAGTCGAGAAAAGAGTTGACCTCGGACCTAACACCGTCACTACACCAAAAAAAAGAAATTTAAGCGGCTCATTCTTCAACGACAAAGACCTTTCCACGTTATCAAAAACTCTCCTATTCCTTTCTTTTCAAATCACCCAACATACTCCCAAAGGAATAGTCCGCCAAATAAAATCTCTCCGTTTCCTCTTGTGCAAGGACCAACAAAGGAAGAGATCCTTAGTGGATTCGGCATGGCCCAAGACAAGTTAAAAGTGTGAAAAATGTAGTCCCACAAGGCACCTTGCACGGACGGTGAAGCAAAAGATGATCAAGCACTCTCACCATTACATTTGCACATATAACACCAGCTCACTACCACCTTCCCCGCCTCCTAAGATTGTCCCTGTAAGAATGGCTTCGTTCACCGCTTCCCAAATAAAGAAAGCAACTCTAGCCGAGCTTTAGACTTCCAAATAGCTTTCAGGGAAACAGACCCTTCCCCAAAATCGAACCAAAGTAGTAAGACTTAACCGAGAACATTTTGTTTTTAGCCCTATCCCGAAGACCTTGTCAACACAACTCCTATCCAGTGCCGAGAATAAAGCAACTCAGAGTGGAGGAAACTCGCACCTCCCAATCACGAAGAAACCTTCAAAACCGGATTCCAACTAATCGAACCTCCTTCAAGCCAAATAATATCACTAATCGAACTTCTTTGTCACTCACAATGCTAAAGAGACTAGGAAAGGCTCTCCATAGCTCCACGGACCACACCACCTATCCAACCAAAATCGACCGAAGATCCATCTCCTACTTTAAAGAGATGTTTCTAGCAGGCGTCCCACCCTCTCATGATTCCTTTCCAAACTCCCACCCCATGAGACAAGGAAACATCCTTAGGAAACCAAAGATGATTTCCTTCCCCATACTTGCTCACCACCAATCTCCTCCACACAAAGATCCTTATCGATCAAGAATCTCCACAACCATTTACCCAACAAAGCTCTATTGAAAGCTCGGATGTTTTAACCCCTAAGCCACGGATTTAATACCGAACACACTTTGGACCACTTGACTAAGTGATACTTCCGATCCACCATCGAACCTTCCCATAAGAAGTCCCTTTCATATTTTTCCAGTCTTCGCTAAGCGATAACGGGATGACAAACAAGGACATAAAGTAAGTAGGCATCGAGACAACGTGCTCTTAATAAGAGTAAGACGGCCGCCTGGACGACAAACACCGCTTCTTCCGGCCGCCGGGCGACGTTGAAATCTTTCTAACAGGAGACGCAACCATGTACACTAGTCGTATACAACACTATCTACAACATCTTGAAACTATTCACTAAATCCCCAAAGGACCGATGCATACTTTTCGCCTCATACCCCTCATTCCACCAAAGATTCAAAGTATTCATCACTTGTTCCTTTAGTTGATCCATCGTCCGTTCAACATTGTCGAAGGCTCTGTTTTCTCTCCCCAAATTATCCACCAGTTGCGAGAGGGATGCCTCCCAAAAAGACTTCCTTCTCCAAATGAGTTGTAAAGGCCAACACAATAGGAACTCCTTCACCGATCTAGGCATTACCCATTGGATTTCGAACAACCTTAGCATCATATTCCGAGATCCGAAGCAGCTTGGCGATGGAGCAAGAGGTGATTCGTACTTTTTCGCACTTCCTACACATATAGCACCAATTAACATAGATCTATTGTGTGATTAGAAGAAGTACTTTGCAAAAAGCTTCAAAAATGTCATCCCCCCTCTAGACCTTCTTTCATATTTGGGACTCAACACAAAGTTGCATCAAACAACCATACAATTTGGATGTCTCCCAATATTCGAAAAGCTAGTGTTCCAATTTGTAAAGTTATTAATACTTATCAAAAAATATAAAAAATTGTAAAGCTATTAATGAAAAGAACCCTTTAGTCGGATAATTGAGGGCTTTGTTTCTAAGGGCCTTATTCGTGGCTTTTTCTATTGGTAGGCGGGAAGGAAGGATCTCGGTGTTGGTCTCACATTTGCTTTTTTGCAGACTCTAGTTTTTGCGAAGCAAAGGCAGATCAAGCGGGATATCTTAGGATGATCTGCTTTTCTTCGAGGCGACCTCGGGTTTGAAGGTGAATATTACGAAGAGTGAGTTGTTGGCCATGGGTGAGGTGGAGGATGTGGATGAGTTGGTTGTGTTTTTGGATGTAAAGTGGGTGGTTTACCAACGACTTATCTTGGGCTCCGTTGGGTGCAAATCCTAGAAATAAGGAGTTGTGGAATCCAATTATAGCAAGGATCGAGTGTAGGTTAGCGGGGTGGAAAAAACAATATCTCTCAAAGGGTGGTAGATTAACTCTTATAAACGTACTTTTCTCGGTTTGCCTACTTATTTTATGTCGTTGTTTGCTATGCGGTTTTGGTGGTACAGAGGCTCGAAAAGTTGGAAAGGGATTTTTATGGGAGGGACAAGCGGTGGATAGGAAGTACCATTTGATTAAATGGGAGGTGGTTTGTTCAAACAAGAGATGGATGGTGTGCAGGGGATTAAAAGGCTTAAAGCGTTCAATGTGGCTTTGTTGGGTATGTGGATTTGGAGATATTTGCGTGACAAAGATTCCCTTTGGAAGAAGGTGGTGTCAAGCAAATATGGCAAAGGAAATACTTGTGGGAGCCGAATGAGGTACATTTTTCTTATGGGGTAGGAGTGTGGAAAGGAATTAGGAAGGGGTGGGATATATCATGAAGAGATTCATAGCCTATGTTGTGGGTAATGGAAATTTGGTGCGGAGATACGGTGTTGCAGATGGTCTTTCCTTTGCTTTACACCCTTGCCAAGCATAAGGAGGAAAATGTTAGTTACGTTACGCATTTCAATGGAGAATCTGGTTACTTGGAATCCTTCTTTTAGAAGGAACACTGTTGGATTGGGAGTTGGAGACTCTCGGTGACTCTTCGAGTTGCTTTACAATCAAAAGGTAGATAGAAATAAGAAGATATTGTTGTGTGGAAAAGTGGAAAGAACAGGGGATTCTCGGTTAAATCTTATTATCAAAAGATCTTGGGTAGTAATGGTTCGTTCCCTTGGAAAAATGTGTGGAGGATGTTAGACATTAGGGGTAGTTTAGTAAATTAGATGGTAGGGTATTTTGTTATATATATATATATATCGTCGCTTATTGTTAATATCAGGTGTGTGCGCTGATTTCGGCGACCAAATGACTCTCTTCTCTTCTCCTTCTTCTTTATTTACGTTTACATGGTATCGTAGCTTGGTTGGGATATTCCGAGACCGTGGGTTGACTCGAATAAGAGGGCGACCATATACGTGGAGTCGGTCGGCCGAGCAGTTGACGTTCGATGTCACGCGCGTGAGTGGTGGCGCGTGAGATCGAATAGGAACCCTAGCTTTCGGAATAGGAGTGTGCGGTGTTGGATTTGTGTCTCATTAGGTTTCAAAGTGTTAGTTGAAGATTCGGCTTGAACTATCGCCTTCCGGCTATTACGTGAAGAGTCCTGGCTTTGGAACCTGCCTTCGTTTGATTTTTTTATTGTTGTTGTTCGGACTTGCTTGATAGTTTGAATTCTCCTTCTTTTTTTTTGATGGTCGACGACCGCCTACGGTCTGAGTCGGGACCGATAATGACAATTGTTTCTAACCAAAATAGATTGATTGACATTATCTTGGAGGCCGATGGGTCTAATTTTGCGGAATGGCGATATTTAGTTCAGTGAACATGGGTGGTTTACGGAAAGAAGGACATCTTGTTGAAGATTGTCCTATGATGCAAAGGTGGCTAAGGTGTGGTTGGATGATGACAAAGTGTTGTTTCCGAAAATTGTGAATTGTATCGGTAGAGGAAAATTATATCGTCTATGCAACACCGCAAAACAGTTAAGGAAGCTGTGGACACTCTTGCATAAATGGTTCTCTCGAGCAAGTAACTTGAATAGGTTGTATAATGTCACGGGAAGTTCATCGCCCTAGTCGAAAGGACGGAGTCTTATGGATTATTATTATGATTTCATGCGTATGAGCGAGGATTTCACCGCCGCTATGCCTATTTCTCGATGATGTTGAGGAGATGAAAGCTCAACGTGAAAAGTCAGTTGATGTTTAGGCGGCTATCGATTGGAGAAAGAGTATGATGTGGTTCGGTCTCGTTATTGTCAAATAAAGATTTGGGTACCTTGTCTCGATGCCTTTGATAGGCTTTTGACCGCAACGAGGAATGGTGAGTCATCACATGTGGAGGTATCTCGAAAATCAGCATTGGTTTCACAAGGGAATGGCTATCGGGAGGTCGTGGAGGACCTAGAGTGTGTTACAATTGTGGAGACCAAGGTCATTTCAAAAACCAAGGTCCTAAGCCTCTCACTCAAAGAATGATGGAGTATCGGCAAAAACAAGAATCATTCGCTCATACAGTTTCAAATCCGAGCAAATTTGTCAACAGGAGACTCATAATGTTGTTATGAATGACGAGGAGTTTGCAGTTTTCACAAGATGATGTCTCGGCTCTCGGCAGCCTTCCTCCTCTTCCAAAGCAACTTTAGCCAAGTCGGGTAAACCCATAACATGTCTTTTGTCTTCGGCTAGGCACCTTTGGGTAATTGACTCGGGGGCTAACCATATGACTAGAGATTCAAGTATGTTATCTACTTATGAGTCGTCGAATAAGTTTACAACTCTTACTCTTGCCGATGGATCTTCTTCCAAAGTCTTGGGTAGTGGTAGCACTACTGTTGCTTCTTTATCATTGACATCGTGTTATACTTGCCCAAGTTTCCTTATAATCTGATATCCGTTAGTAAACTCACAAAGTCCTTAAATTGTTGTGTTTCTTTCTTTCCTCGGTTATTGTCTTTTCGGATCCGAGGACTTGGGAGATTATTGGTAAAGGAAGTGAAACCGATGGATTGTACCCGCCGATGAAGTTGTTCTTGCTCACTCTTCTCGGTTGCGTGTCAAAGTACTTTGTCTCCTCTCGGCCTACACTTGTCGTTATGGTCATCCGTCATTGCATTGTGCCCTAAAAAATTATGCCGAAGTAGGGTCTATTTCTAGTTTACCTTGTGAGTCTTGTGAGTTTGCTAAACACCATCGTGTGTCGTATCCTCCTAGAGTTAATAAACGGGCTGCCCCTATTTGAGTTAGTTCATACCTTGATGTTTGGGGTCCTTGTAATGTGCCTTCCAAATCGTGGTACCGATATTTTGTTACTTTTGTCGATGATTATTCCGTAGTACTTGGCTTTATTTAATGAAATCTAGAGATGAGTTGTTTCGCTTATTTTGTTCTTTTTGTGCCGAGATTAAAACTCATTTCAATTGTTTGGTTCAAAATCTTCGTAGTGATAATGCTAAGGAATACTTTTCTCGTATTTTCTCTTCTTATATGTCTCGTGAATGGAATCATTCATCAATCTTCATGTATTGTCACCCCACAACGTAATGGTGTTGCCGAACGCAAGAATCGCCATCTGTTGGAAGTTGCTAGGGCATTGATGTTTGAGATGAATGTTCCCAAGTCTTTTTGGGCCGATGTGTTCACACCGATGCCTTTCTCATTAATCGCCTTCCATCATCTGCTCTTAAAGGAGACATACCATATTCCGTTTCTTCGCCCATCGCAGTCGTTGTTTCCAGTTTCTCTAAAGTGTTTGGTTGCACTTGTTTTGTCCAAGATGTTCGGCCACGGGTTGGTAAGTTAGACCAAAGAGCTCTTAAGTGTGTCTTTCTTGGATACTCTAGAACTCGAGAAAGGATATCGTTGTTATTCTCCGGATTTGGGTCGGTACTTAGTGTCTGCCGATGTCACTTTCTTTGAGTCTAGCCCGTATTTTGGTCGGTCATCTGCTTCTGCCTCGAGTTTGTCTCTCCCGATGATTTTCTCACCTATACTTTGGTTCGTCCCCATAATCCACGAGGTTGGTGTTGGTGTGAAGCCGGTTCTCGTCCTCCTATAACTCAAGTGTATACTCGGCGCACTGTTTCAACCCAAGAACCGCCGCCGTTGCAGATGCTCCAACAGATTCACTTCCGATACCGGTTCCCACGCCATCGATCCGTCTCTTGATCTCCCTATAGCACTCAGCAAAGGTACACGTACTTGTGTTCATCCTATCACCTTGTGTCTCATATGCTCACCGTCGATTCCTCTCGCTCATTTGTTGTTTCCTTGATTACATTTGTCACCCCTAAAAATGTATCTCAAGCTTTATCTCATAGTGGTTGGAAGTCCGCTATGGAAGAGGAAATGCAAGCTCTTGAGGCTAATGAGACACTGGGACTTGGTAACACTTCCGATGGTAAGAAGGCTATTGGATGTAAATGGGTGTACGTGGTTAAAATGAATCCTCGATGGTACTTGTTCTCGGTTAAAAGCTCGATTGGTTGCAAAGGGGTATGCACAAGTGTATGGTGTTGATTATACCTTGATACTTTTTCTCCTGTTGCTAAGCTCACTACTCGTCTTTCGATATCGTTAGCTTCTAATAAGCGGGCCTTGTATCGCTTGGATGTCAAGAATGCATTCCTTCATGGTGATTTGCGGAAGAGGTTTACATGGAGCAACCTCCGGGTTTGTTGCTCTCAAGGGAGTATGTGAATAAAGTATGTCGGTTACGAAAGTCGTTGTATGGGTTGAAACAGTCTCCGCGGGCTTGGTTTGGCAGATTCGGTCTTTGTCGTGCTAGAGTTTGGATTACTGAGGAGTACGTGTGATAACACTTTGTGTTCTTTCGGCAGACTAGCAAGGGTCGTATTGTTTTGGTTGTTTATGTAGATGATATTGTGATCACGGGTAGTGATACACATGGTATTGAAGCACTCAAATCGTGTCTTCAAACAAAATTTCAAACAAAGGACTTGGGTACTCAAGTACTTTCTTGGGATCGGTGAACGGTCCAAGAAAGGAATCTTCTTGTGTCAAAGAAAATATGTCCTTGATTTACTTAAGGAAGTTGGAATGCTTGGAGTGAAACCGTGTGACACTCCAATGGATCTAATGTCAAACTTGTAGCCGGAGAAGGGGAGATGTTCGAGGATCCGAGCGATACCTGGGACATTGGTTGGTAAGTTGAATTATCTTGTAGTAACTCGTCCGGATATTGCTTTTCGGTGTGAGTGTAGTGAGTCGGTTCATGGCAGCCCCTACTACTACACCTTGGAATGCATTGATTCGAATTATGAAATATTTGAAAGGAGCACCGGTAGAGGTATATTGTATGCGAATCATGGGCATATGCGGGTAGATGCATTCTCCGATCTTGATTAGGCGGGATCACTTGGGATGATAGTAAGTCAACTACCGGATATTGTGTGTTTGTGGGCGGAAATCTTGTATCATGGAAAAGTAAGAAACAAAGTGTGGTGGCGAGATCAAGTGCGAGTCGAGTATCGTGCTATGGCTCGGACAACTTGTGAACTTATGTGGATACAACAATTGATTGAAGAGATTGGGTTTAAGGTTCCTCTGCCTATGAGATTGTGGTGTGATAATAAGGCAGCCATGCATATTTCTACAAATCCAATTTTCCATGAAAGGACTAAGCATATAGAGGTCGATTGTCATTTCATTCGAGAAAAGATCCAATGTAATCTTGTCTCCACCTCATACGCGTGCTGCGAGAACAAGGCGATATCTTGACTAAAGGCTTGACAAAGTTAAGGGTGGATTATATTTGTAACAAGCTGGGCATGATAAATATATATGCTCCAACTTGAAGGGGAGTGTTAAGACATTAAGGGTAGTTTAGTAAATTAGATGGTAGGGTATTTTGTTATATATATATGTCGTTTATTGTTAATATCAGTGTGTGCGCACAGATTTGGGCAGCGCATCGACTCCTGCCGACTTCTCTCTTCCAATCCTTCTTCTTTATTTCTGTTTACAGAGGACAAAGGCCCCTTCAAGGGTGGGTTTTTTTATGTGGGAAGCAATTAATGAAGCTTCTTTAACATGTGATAATCTCCAGTGTCGTGGTAAAGTCTCGGTCAATTGGTGCCACCTATACAAATGTGATGGGGAAAGTGTAAATCACTTGCTACTTCATTGCCATTTTGCTAGGAGGTGTTGGGACTTTGTGTTCAATCTGTTTAAAGTGGAGTGGGTTATGCCCAATTCGGTGAGGGAATTGATGAGATCGTGGTCCCCGTATAAACGGAAACGGAGAAATCACTTGTAAGAGGCTGCCCCTTTGGCAATATGCTGGATTATTTGGTTGGAAAGAAATGGCAAAATTTTTGAGAACGTGGAGAGAACCTTGGAGAAGATTAAGGAGCTTATTCATACTCTGTCTTTTTGGTGCCATGAGTCGTTTCTCTTTGGTACAAACCCTTTTGTAGAGTTTGTGGATAGCTTAGCGTGTAATTAATTTTCTTCTTGTATACTCCCTGTGTAGAGAGGACACGTCACGCTAGCATATTTAAAATACTTACTTATCGAAAAAAAAAGAACCCTTTATTTTGAAATGTAGACAAGCTTCAATACCAGGGGCTACAAAACAAACCTTGAGATAACATTAAACTAGTCAATAAGGAGCACTGGTCACTTCAACACAAAAAACAGCTGCTATGAATTTTTTTAAAAAATTTTTAGAAAGAAGGTTTTACTAAGGATACATAGGTGGGTAAGATATTGACCTTACAGAAAGTGGAAAACAGAAAAGACAACAGACTACAAGAACAAACTCTATAGACCAGGCACAGGTTGCCAACCCCTGACCAGATCTGTCGATGAAAACCTCCAGAATAGCCTCCAAAGTGTTAGGCCCCAAGAGGAAAAGAAACAGGATTTTAGGAATGTAGCAATGTGGATTAATGCTTCAGAATTCAGAGATGAAAAGGAATATACCTGATACTAACATTGCGATCAGCAGTATTTTCTATTGCCTCATAGACACTATGGCCATCACTAGCACCAAATCCCTGCATATCATCTTCTGAATATCCATAATCTCCGGAGCGAGGATCACTAGGACTTGCCTTCAATTGCCAGTACTGTGCCATTATGTCTAGTTTCTGCGAAGAGTTTCCAGCCAACCATCGGAAAACATCCGCTATGAACCATCACATGCATGTAAGAAAAGTGGCAACAATTCTATTCCATGTGTTTAACAGTAAAGAAAAAATAAAGAAATTAAAATGAAGAAAAAAAAAACAAACACATAAAATTCAGGAAATCATTTGCATGTTCATTTGACATCCTTCTAAATTATCCATTTCAAGTATAAAGTATTTCTAAAAAATTCCTACACAATGAATACTCTGAAATTTGATAGTTTTTGCAACAATTTTTGAATTGATCTTCTTCCGGAAGAACCTTTTCTGCATGGAGAAACAAGGTTTCTTGCATCCATTCCTATTAAAAGAGAAAATCAAATATAACTAAACATACCCAAAAATATTTCATTTTCATACTAAGTTGCTCAAACCAATCACAAAATGACAAACGCCCCTCCATGAATTAATTAAATTCCACATCAGGCTGTTTTTCTTTCCTTTTTCTCTGTTTCCCCACATACCTAAGAAGGCTAGTACCCGCAAACAAGTGAATTGCAAAGGCTACGACCCTAGAGATCATACTCGTCAATGCGAACCCCAAGTGACAACCCTGAGTACCAAATCAGTCACAGGCCAATAGGTCAAGTGAATTGCATTTTGTTAACATGTCTGGTTGCTAGAAAATCAATTAAACTGAAATATATATATATATATATGATGCAGTTTCTGAAATTCCGATACATAGTCTGTCTTTGAACAAAAAAACTGCTTTCGTTGGGAGAAAACTAGGTGGTGTGCCCTATATGGTTGGAAAGATATCGTGTCTAGTTTATGGGTCAAAAACAGTTCGTCCCTTTCGAGCTTTGAGCTGTGAGAAAGTGAATTTTGATTACAGAGTATGCAAGCTGCCAGCACACAGTTTTTGCAGCTCCATTTCATCTTCCTGTTGATTTTTTCTTCTTGGTTTCTTATCAAAAACACAGCTGAGATTCTTCACCTTTGAATAATGATACAAGTTCAGGTTGTCCTCTTAGTTTTGGATAGGTTCTTTGTATTTGATTTTACAATCCATGACTTTTTGTATTTCTCAATTCATATATCTTTGTCTAGTGAATGGAGGGATATTCCATTCTAGCCTATTTATACCCCTCACATCACATCACATGTGATGGGAAAACCCAGACTTTGAGTGAATTAAAATATATCTTTTGCAAGTTTTCTTGTTTTAGGAGTGAGTGATTCCTCCATAACAAGCGATTGGCTTGGTGGTTGCGTAGAGTACTTCCACAATTAGTAGCGTTGAGTGAGCCGCTACCACCGGTTGAGTAATTCCCAGATATCCCCCTCATACACTATTTACATTTGTAGGTCTTGGCCTGCATCAATACATATATCTCATCAAGGTCAACTAGCATGTCCAATATGCACATGCAATCAGTGGTGGATCCACGTTGTTCTTAAAGGGGTCATGGCCCTGGGGACCTTTAAAAAATCTATTACCACAATGAACGAGTTATTGAGTTTTGGTTATTTTTGTTAAAAATTGTACTATCGGCCTCCCTAGAGTTAATTGAAAAATTGTACAATTGGCCCCCTAAAGTCAAAATCTATTTATGAGTTATTTCTTCCATGGTCGGTAAAGAAAATATACATATTGCATACAATGCCATATGGTGTCAAGTATTACTTTTCCAACCGAAAGGTTAGCGAAAACTTGCAAATACATCCCTTAAATGGATTCCGAGATAATTTTTTTTGATAAGTACAGAGTATATATTCCGCTTCTAGAGATTATCTCATGTGAGGATAGCTTCGTGAATGGCTTCCCATACAAAGAAGGCCACTCTCTCCGGGCGCTAAAGATTTCCACACCGCTTTCCAAGGAAAAAATTCCTTTCACAATTCAAAACTTCGGTAATAAGATTTAACCATAAAAATATGACCCTTAAGATTTAACCATAAAAATATGACCCTTTGTTGCCTTCCGGTCTTCCAGATGACCCTATCTCTCGCCTCTATCAATCTTCGAGCACATGTAATGACTCAAGAAATCACAGCGGCGAATCCACCTCCCAATCATGGAAACTCCTCCAAAACCGGACTCCAAGTAATTCTTTCATCCTAACTAGAAAAACCGAGCGAACCGAGTAACCCTTATCCCTTGTGACTTCAAACAACATAGGAAATTGCTCCTTCAGCCAGTATCGCCTCACCATCTATCTTCCCAAAAACTAAGAGTCTCTCCACTTCCCACCTCAAAAGCAAGGAACCTCTCAAGGGAACTCCACCCTTTTCTTATACCCTTCCACACCCCCACCCCAAAAGGAGAAACAACCACCGGGAAACCACGCATGACCCCCCATACCGTACTTACTCACCACCATTCTCCTCCAAAAGGCCGACCTATCCGTAAGATACTTCCACAACCACTTCCCCAACAATGCCTCATTAAAAACTTTGAGTTTTCTAACCCCCAAACCTCCCTCTTGCACTCTAACACAAACCTTATCCCATTTAACCAAATGAAATTTCCACTCCTCTAACCGACCTTCCCATAAAAAATCTCTTTCCAATTTTTCTAGTCTTTTCCGGACAAAGGCGGGAATCACGACAGAGATAGAAAGTAGGTCAGCAAGTTTGAGAGTATTCTTGACTAGCACCAACCTACCCCTTGGAAAGAAACTGTTTCTTCCATCCCACTAAGCGGTGTTCAAACCGCTCATTATAATCTAGAAGTAAGAAAGAAGATTTTCACAATTGAGAAATTTATTATCGAGAATCTTTACCAATTTCAGTGCAAATTTTCTAGAAATGGAAGCTTAGTAAGAGTGGCAAGCCCAATTGTTAGCAAAATCCCAACAAACAAACAATCAAAATTTCAGGAGTTACGGAGTCAAATTACTAATGGAAACTTAACAAGTGTCAAAAGTGCAATTGTCAACAAACAAAAAATAAAAATTCCAGGAATTACGAGTCGTAATTACTCATGGAAGCTTAACAAGTGTCATAAGTTTAACTAGTTGATATGATTCCTAGACGCTGCATCGCGATGGAGGAATCAAAGAGCACGCAGCGAAGCGAAGAACGCCAATGAATTGATGGATTGTGACACCTTGACCCAATGTTACGATCCGTTATTGAACGTGGTACTCCGCGATCCAATTACGAGACGAACACGAACCTTGGTATAATGAAGAACGCCACAATAGGGATGAATATCCTATTGATAAGTTCGAGTTTCGATTACTTAGCCTCTCACCAAATAATCACAAGTTCAATGAAGAACAAGGAGGTTTTGAAAAACACTCAAAAACTATATTAATCAATAATCTGAAAGTTGTCTCCAAAACAATAAGCCACAACCATTATTTATATGGGTTGTGAATCCTAAACCTAAAAGTAAAAGGAAAACTAAGTAGAATCAACTAAGGAAACTACTTAGAATCAACTTAGGAAACTACCTAAAATCCACTTAGTAAACTACTCAACTTACCTAATTTATGTAGGAAATAATTAGGTAAGTTACCTAATCTATTTAGGAAACATAAATCCTCCAAAATAAGGAAAATCTACAAATCCCGTTTTTCTACTAGGCTCACTTTGTAAAGTGCCTAGAATCTTCCTCTAACCCTAATTTAACATAGGAAAACAATCCCTTAGGGTTTAGGAACCATAAGGACATCATTTTGGTCCATTTTGTGCTCCCAAGTTGATCCTTGTGCCTCCTAGGTCGTAGACCAACCTTACGGGAACTCTTGAGCCTCGAACCTTGCACTTTGAACCCTCGAACCTTGATCTCCAAGCTTCCAATGTCTCTCCCTTGCTTGTGACAATCTTGGTTCTTGGTTGGTGGACGAATCATATCATTCCTCTCTCTTGAAAAGGATTTGTCCTCAAATCAAGACCTACATCACATAGACACGATTTAGTAACCAAGATATAGTCTCTAAAATTATGCTTACCATATGATTTCATGTCGCCGATTTGCTCAAACTCTCCATGTTTGCAAACCATTCCATGCAAGTTCATGTATCTCCAATCACCGGATCAAAGACCATTCTAGCTTGTCTTTCCATCGGTACACTTTGGTACTTCATCAAGATTTTCATCTTTAAGTAGAAGAAACACAACAAAACGACGCACTACCACATGAACAACATTGTTAGCACATAATGGTTATGTAACAATTTAGTACAAACATCTCTTGGTGTAGGAACGTGTCCCACCATTAAACACATCCAAACCCTATCACCGGTTCAAATACCAATCTAACATATCTCACTTGCATCACTCGGTGACTTTCCATGAATGACAACATCACATATGCAACATTAAACACAACGAGATCATCATAAGGAATGTCAATGAAAGATATCAATAAGTATAATAAGATAATATGCAATATGGCATACCAACTCATGTATCCAAATCTGTCATGACAAGTAAATCCATCAATGTTTATAATCTCACTCATCAAGTTATCACAACTCGATGTTCCCTCATGAAAATCCTTTATAGAACCACAATCTCTAGGTTTAAACATTAACCTAGTAAATCCCTTTTAGTACAACCATGCTCAACATCAAAACTTTATGCAATCCAAAGCTTATACTATTAATCATGCAAATCAATAAAATGATTATATATGACAAGATACTACCATAATCAATTTTTTACTCCTCAACTTACTCAATTCCTCGATTTCAAACAAACAATTGATTTCACCAAGTTTAAAGATCAACCTAAAATCTTTCATCTTTTCCATATCCATATTTATCAATAATGAATCATTCAACGATAAGAAATTACAACCGAGTGTAATCTCAAGGATAAACATCCTTTATGCTCAAAAGTCGATCATGTGTTAAAACATGCTTATAATCATCAACAATATGAATTTCATCACCTTTATAAGGTTTAACATGCTTAACATGAGTTGTCTCTTTCCATGAATCCATATGTAACTCATGCAATCCATAAATCTTGTGAAAGAATAATATAACATGGAAAACGACATCTTCTTTGAAACATGGATCAACATAACTCAATATAGAAGAATGTTGCATGTTCTCACGTATAGGACTCACACAATTAGGTAATTTAGTCACACCATGCAAACTCATCAATTCAACACCTATCAAAGTGTTATGGAACACATCTACTATCTCATGGTAGGGCTTAAGATGTCCTATATTAAGATTCACAATCATACCATCATCATGCAATGAACTTGTAAAAAGATGAATTCTAGTTCTTTTCAATGCACAACTAAGAGATTCCTCTCAACTTTCAATAAACAATGCAATCCTAATGACTTATCAACCAAAGTATCATCCATGAATGGATCCACATACGAATGATTAGGTTTATGCAATGTCAAATTTAAGTCATCACCAATGTATTCACCATATTTCATCCAATCACTTAGACCATGGTGACTAACAAAATCTTGCAATGGAAACTTTCTACACATGTCAAGTGGTCTAACAATCTTTCTCATGAATAAGGCATTCACCACACTAATCAGATTTTTTAAAGCAACACTTCTAAGAATTCTGAATTTCTCACCCAAGTTATGGTGTTTAACATGCAATAATTTAGGTGGCATAACAATTTTACCCATGACACAAGTGTCCACAAGACCACTCAATTTTCCAAACTCAACAACAACTCTATTGAGCTTATTCTCAATGTCATGGTGCTTAACATGTAACAATTCACCACACAACTTATTTTTCCAAGAAAGATTAAGATCATACCTTTGAGAAAATGTAGGATCTACAACAATTTCCTTACCTTGTTGGTATTCCATCTTCAATCTCACAATTTCCTTTGGTGGTGCCTCTTGAAAAGTTTGTGAAAAAGAAACAATAGACTTTGGCAATACAATATTAACTTGATTGGTATCAAAATTTGCCTCAATTTCTTTATCATTCTCACACTCTTTCTTTTCTCACACACACTAATTTTCCTCTCCTTTTGCCCGGTTATCTCACATCTTTCATTAGTCTCTAAACCGGCCTCTCACTCTTGTTTTCACTCAAGTTCTCCTTTTTCTTGGCTATCTCACAAAACTCACTTTTATCTCTAGCCAAACTCTCATTATTTTCACTTGAGCTCTCCTTTTCTTGGCTATCTCACTCTCCTCACTTTGCTCTTAGCCAAACTCTCTTTATTTTCTCTCAAGCTCTCTTTTTAAAGGCTTCTCTATTTTCTTTTCCTCACTAGCCTTTCTCTCTTCACTAGCTATTGAGCTTATCATCATAAAATTCTCATAAGCTTGTGTTGGAGTCAATGGTACAAGCTTAATGATTATTTGATCATGCACAAAAGAATGTATTTTTGTGTTGCCATCATAAGTAACACTTCTTTCAACTTGCCAAGGTCGCCCTAGCAATAAATGAGTTTGTCGTATTGGCACCACATCACACATCACCTCATCTTCATATCTTCTAATCTTGAACTTCACAAGAACTTGCTTGTTCACTCTCAACATACCTCCTCCATTCAAGCATTGCAACTTGTAGGGTTTAGGATGCTTGGTTGTAGGTAACCCTAATTTCTCAACCATGGTCACACTAGCAACATTAGTACAACTACTTCCATCAATGATCACCCCACAAACTCGCTCTTGCACTTTGCACTTAGTAAAAGAAAATTTTCTTTTTCAATCTCTTCAACAGTTGGAACTCTCACTTCTAACATCCTCCTAACTACCATATTGTTTTCTCTCTCATCACCTATTAGAAAATGTTTAGAAAATTTTTTGTCACCCTTATTTACCTCCACTTCTTTGAGTTTTGAGTTCTTAATTTGCAACCGAAAATCCTCCCAATATTTCTCAAAATTAATTTTTTCATCTATTCTACGTATTGGCACATCATTAGGTTCCTTACCTCCCTCTCTTGTTCTTTTATTTCTTTCACTACGAATTTTCCCAATCTCCTCCATTAGATCATCCTTTTGCTCCCTCATAGTTTTATGCAAATCTCTCACAAACTCTTCCACATAAAGTCTCATATCAAAGGTTGGAACATCATTCCCATTTATATTAGACATCGTGTACCTGCAAGAAATTTTATTAGCAAAATCACCTCACTCACTCCCTTACGTGTATCGCTCAATTAATGTCACTTCTCTCGTGTTTACCTACTCTCCTCACCTTCAATTCCTCCAAGTTCTAAAAGAACTAAGCAATTAAATAGTGATTAACAAAGCAAGTAAAACCAATAAACTTAATCAATAAGAATCACGTGTAGAGAAAAGAAAATTAAGAGTGGAATTTCAAGGATGATTGGCTCAACAATTATTTTGTAAAAGAAGATTCAATTTTAATTCTTGAACCTAGATGATGACAATATTTCAAGCTTCTCGATTTCAAACAACTAGCAATTTCCAACTTCAAGCAATAACAATTTTTTCTTTTGGCAACTAGCAATTTGCTTTTTTTTTTTTTTTTTTCAGATTTCTATTTTTTTTTTGAATCTGAATTTTCTGTATTTTTTTTATTTTCGGACCTGTTTTCTTTTTTTTTGTCCGAATACTCTTTTCTTTTTTTGTAATAAAGCTGTCCAAAATTAATTAAAAACAGCAGTTTTTTTAAGGTATGAACAAGCGGATGAACAAGCGAACAAGAATCTCGCCTATGAGCAAGTGATTCGGCAATGAACGAATGCGTGAATAGTGCACGATGAATTTTTTTTTTTTTTTTTGGGATTTATAACCCTAGAAGATTTAGGGTTTGAAATAACAAAAACAAAGAAATCGAAAAGAACAAATTAGGATTGAAGACCCTAATTTGAAGTAGGAAGAGAAACAAATTGATAATCAAAATAAGAACAATTTAAAGTAAGATAGATTGTGGAAACGAACCTTTGCTCGATACCAAATGATATGATTCCTAGACGCTGCATCGCGATGGAGGAATCATAGAGCACGACGGCAAGCTTAAGAACGCCAATGAATTGATGGATTGTGACACCTTGACCCAATGCTACGATCCGTTATTGAACGTGGTACTCCGCGATCCAATTACGAGACGAACACGAACCTTGGTATAATGAAGAACGCCACAATAGGGATGAATATCCTATTGATAAGTTCGGTTTCGATTACTTAGCCTCTCACCAAATAATCACAAGTTCAATGAAGAACAAGGAGGTTTTGAAAAACACTCAAAAACTATATTAATCAATAATCAAAAGTTGTCCCAAAACAATAAGCCACAACCCTTATTTATATGGGTTGTGAATCCTAAACCTAAAAGTAAAGGAAAAGTCTAAGTAGAATCAACTAGGAAACTACTTAGAATTAACTTAGGAAACTAGTTAGAAACTACTCAACTTACCTAATCTATGTAGGAAACAATTAGGTAAGTTACCTAATCTATTTAGGAAACATAAATCCTCCAAAATAAGGAAAATCTACAAATCCCGTTTTTCTACTAGGCTCACTTTGTAAAGTGCCTAGAATCTTCCCCCTAACCCTAATTTAACATAGGAAAACAATCCCTTAGGGTTTAGGAACCATAAGGACATCATTTTGGTCCATTTTGTGCTCCCAAGTTGATCCTTGTGCCTCCTAGGTCGTAGACCAACCTTACGGAACTCTTGAGCCTCGAACCTTGCACTTTGAACCCTCGAACCTTGATCTCCAAGCTTCCAATGTGTCCTCCCTTGCTTGTGACAATCTTGGTTCTTGGTTGGTGGACAATCATATCAAATTGGCTCCTAATTAGTCTTTAGCATTCCTTTATAAGATCAAGATAAGAAAATTATGATTCGTGCTACAGGTCAATAGTTTCCACCGATAATCAAAACAATCTTTGTTCTAATCTTTTATTAAACATGTTCATTTGTCTTACGCATTGAAACTTTGTCTTTAACCTTTCTAAGCATTTATATTTTCTATAATCTAGTCTCAAGTTACGAACATTAAGCTCGATAATGATCTGGGTAAATTACTTTTTCAACATTTTATGAAGTCATATGTTGGACGGCAAGAAACACATAAGGTAATTACGTTTTACCTGTGGAGGTCTTACAAATGATTGCGAGCCATTTGAACTTGAAGGATTTGAATTCCCTTTTAGAGTCACACTCTGATGAACGTATTTCAAGATCTCGACTACGTAAAGTCCCTTGCTCTATGAAATATACAATATGTATAACTAGGAATCTTAAGCACTAAGAAATACCTCTACAACGAAAAGCATGTGCCTAATGTGTCTAATCGCAACACCTTTCCGATATACGTTTGAATTGGCTCTCTAATTAGTCTTTAGCATTCCTTTATAAGATCAAGATAAGAAAATTATGATTCGTGCTATTGTCAATAGTTTCCACCAAAGAATCAAAACAATCTTTGTTCTAATCTTTTATTAAACATGTTCATTTGTCTTCTCGCATTGAAACTTTGTCTTTAACCTTTCAACGAGCATTTATATTTTCTATAATCTAGTCTCAAGTTAGAACATTAAGCTCGATAATGATTTGGGTAAATTACTTTTTTCAACATTTTATGAAGTCATATGTTGGACGGCAGGAAACACATAAGGTAATTACGTTTACTGTGGAGGTCTTACAAATGATTGCGAAAGCATTTGAACTTGAAGGATTTGAATTCCCTTTAGTTGGGTCACACTGCGGATGAACGTATTTCAAGATCTCGGACTACGTAAAGTCCTTGCTCTATGAAATATACAATATGTATAACTAGGAATCTTAAGCACTAAGAAATACCTCTTACAACGAAAGCATGTGCCTAATGTGTCTAATATCGCAACACCTTTCCGATATACGCTTTGAATTGGCTCTAATTAGTCTTTAGCATTCCTTTATAAGATCAAGATAAGAAAATTATGATTCGTGCTACGGTCAATAGTTTCCACCTTAATCAAAACAATCTTTGTTCTAATCTTTTATTAAACATGTTCATTTGTCTCTCTCGCATTGAAACTTTGTCTTTAACCTTTCTAAGCATTTATATTTTCTATAATCTAGTCTCAAGTTACGAACATTAAGCTCGATAATGATATGGGTAAATTACTTTTTTCAACATTTTATGAAGTCATATGTTGACGGAGGGCGTGAAACACATAAGGTAATTACGTTTACCCAGTGGAGGTCTTACAAATGATTGCGAGCACCATTTGAATGAAGGATTGAATTCCCCTTTTTAGAGTCACACTCGGATGAACGTATTTCAAGATCGGACTACAAAAGTCCCTTGCTCTATGAAATATACAATATGTATAACTAGGAATCTTAAGCACTAAGAAATACCTCTTACAACAAAAGCATGTGCCAAACAAGTGTGTCTAATGCAACACCTTTCCGATATACGTTTGAATTGGCTCCTAATTAGTCTTTAGCATTCCTTTATAAGATCAAGATAAGAAAATTATGATTCGTGCTACCAGTCAATAGTTTCCACCAGAATCAAAACAATCTTTGTTCTAATCTTTTATTAAACATGTTCATTTGTCTTCGCATTGAAACTTTGTCTTTAACCTTTCGAGCATTTATATTTTCTATAATCTAGTCTCAAGTTCTGAACATTAAGCTCGATAATGATCTGGGTAAATTACTTTTTCAACATTTTATGAAGTCATATGTTGGACGGTAGGAAACATAAGGTAATTACGTTTTACCAGGAGGTCTTACAAATGATTGCGAGCAGCCATTTGAATTCCCTTTTAGTTTCACACTGGATGAGCGTATTTCAAGATCGGACTAGAAAGTCCCTTGCTCTATGAAATATACAATATGTATAACTAGGTATCTTAAGCACTAAGAAATACCTCTTACAACAAGCATGCCTAACAGGTCTAATACTACAACACCTTTCCAGATATACGTTTGAATTGGCTCCTAATTAGTCTTTAGCATTCCTTTATAAGATCAAGATAAGAAAATTATGATTCGTGCTACCAGTCAATAGTTTCCACCAGTAATCAAAACAATCTTTGTTCTAATCTTTTATTAAACATGTTCATTTGTCTTACGCATTGAAACTTTGTCTTTAACCTTTCTAAGCATTTATATTTTCTATAATCTAGTCTCAAGTTCTGAACATTAAGCTCGATAATGATCTGGGTAAATTACTTTTTCAACATTTTATGAAGTCATATGTTGGACGGAAAAAACACATAAGGTAATTACGTTTTACCCAGGAGGTCTTACAAATGATTGCGAGCAGCCATTTGAATTCCCTTTGGTAATGCACTCTTGATGAACGTATTTCAAGATCTGGACTACAGAAAGTCCCTTGCTCTATGAAATATACAATATGTATAACTAGGTATCTTAAGCACTAAGAAATACCTCTTACAACGAAAGCATGTGCCTAACAGGTCTAATACTGCAACACCTTTCCAGATATACGTTTGAATTGGCTCCTAATTAGTCTTTAGCATTCCTTTATAAGATCAAGATAAGAAAATTATGATTCGTGCTACCAGTCAATAGTTTCCACCAGTAATCAAAACAATCTTTGTTCTAATCTTTTATTAAACATGTTCATTTGTCTTCTGCATTGAAACTTTGTCTTTAACCTTTCTGAGCATTTATATTTTCTATAATCTAGTCTCAAGTTCTGAACATTAAGCTCGATAATGATCTGGGTAAATTACTTTTTTCAACATTTTATGAAGTCATATGTTGGACGGTAGGAAACACATAAGGTAATTACGTTTTACCCAGGGAGGTCTTACAAATGATTGCGAGCAGCCATTTGAATTCCCCTTTTAGTTTCACTCTGGATGAACGTATTTTCAAGATCTGGACTACAGAAAGTCCCTTGCTCTATGAAATATACAATATGTATAACTAGGTATCTTAAGCACTAAGAAATACCTCTTACAACGAAAGCATGTGCCTAACAGGTCTAATACTGCAACACCTTTCTAGATATACGTTTGAATTGGCTCCTAATTAGTCTTTAGAAAGATCAAGATAAGAAAATTATGATTCGTGCTACCAGTCAATAGTTTCCACCAGTAATCAAAACAATCTTTGTTCTAATCTTTTATTAAACATGTTCATTTGTCTTCTGCATTGAAACTTTGTCTTTAACCTTTCTAAGCATTTATATTTTCTATAATCTAGTCTCAAGTTCTGAACATTAAGCTCGATAATGATCTGGGTAAATTACTTTTTTCAACATTTTATGAAGTCATATGTTGGACGGAAGGAAACACATAAGGTAATTACGTTTTACCCAGGGAGGTCTTACAAATGATTGCGAGCAGCCATTTGAATTCCCCTTTTAGTGTCACACTCTTGATGAACGTATTTCAAGATCGGATTACAGAAAGTCCCTTGCTCTAAGAAATAAACAATATGTATAACTAGGTATCTTAAGCACTAAGAAAGTCCCTAATACTGCAACACCTTTCCAGATATACGTTTGAATTGGCTCCTAATTAGTCTTTAGCATTCCTTTATAAGATCAAGATAACAAAATTATGATTCGTGCTACCAGTCAATAGTTTCCACCAGTAATCAAAACAATCTTTGTTCTAATCTTTTATTAAACATGTTCATTTGTCTTCTGCATTGAAACTTTGTCTTTAACCTTTCTGAGCATTTATATTTTCTATAATCTAGTCTCAAGTTCTGAACATTAAGCTCGATAATGATCTGGGTAAATTACTTTTTTCAACATTTTATGAAGTCATATGTTGGACGGAAGGAAACACATAAGGTAATTACGTTTTACCCAGGGAGGTCTTACAAATGATTGCGAGCAGCCATTTGAATTCCCCTTTTAGTTTCACACTCTGGATGAACGTATTTCAAGATCTGGACTACAGAAAGTCCCTTGCTCTATGAAATATACAATATGTATAACTAGGAATCTTAAGCACTAAGAAATACCTCTTACAACGAAAGCATGTGCCTAACAGGTCTAATACTGCAACACCTTTCTAGATATACGTTTGAATTGGCTCCTAATTAGTCTTTAGCATTCCTTTATAAGATCAAGATAAGAAAATTATGATTCGTGCTACCAGTCAATAGTTTCCACCAGTAATCAAAACAATCTTTGTTCTAATCTTTTATTAAACATGTTCATTTGTCTTCTGCATTGAAACTTTGTCTTTAACCTTTCTAAGCATTTATATTTTCTATAATCTAGTCTCAAGTTCTGAACATTAAGCTCGATAATGATCTGGGTAAATTACTTTTTTCAACATTTTATGAAGTCATATGTTGGACGGAAGGAAACACATAAGGTAATTACGTTTTACCCAGGGAGGTCTTACAAATGATTGCGAGCAGCCATTTGAATTCCCCTTTTAGTGTCACACTCTGGATGAACGTATTTCAAGATCTGGACTACAGAAAGTCCCTTGCTCTATGAAATATACAATATGTATAACTAGGTATCTTAAGCACTAAGAAATACCTCTTACAACGAAAGCATGTGCCTAACAGGTCTAATACTGCAACACCTTTCCAGATATACGTTTGAATTGGCTCTAATTAGTCTTTAGCATTCCTTTATAAGATCAAGATAAGAAAATTATGATTCGTGCTACCAGTCAATAGTTTCCACCAGTAATCAAAACAATCTTTGTTCTAATCTTTTATTAAACATGTTCATTTGTCTTCTGCATTGAAACTTTGTCTTTAACCTTTCTGAGCATTTATATTTTCTATAATCTAGTCTCAAGTTCTGAACATTAAGCTCGATAATGATCTGGGTAAATTACTTTTTTCAACATTTTATGAAGTCATATGTTGGACGGAAGGAAACACATAAGGTAATTACGTAAACCCAGGGAGGTCTTACAAATGATTGCGAGCAGCCATTTGAATTCCCCTTTTAGTTTCACACTCTGGATGAACGTATTTCAAGATCTGGACTACAGAAAGTCCCTTGCTCTATGAAATATACAATATGTATAACTAGGTATCTTAAGCACTAAGAAATACCTCTTACAACGAAAGCATGTGCCTAACAGGTCTAATACTGCAACACCTTTCCAGATATACGTTTGAATTGGCTCCTAATTAGTCTTTAGCATTCCTTTATAAGATCAAGATAAGAAAATTATGATTCGTGCTACCAGTCAATAGTTTCCACCAGTAATCAAAACAATCTTTGTTCTAATCTTTTATTAAACATGTTCATTTGTCTTCTGCATTGAAACTTTGTCTTTAACCTTTCTAAGCATTTATATTTTCTATAATCTAGTCTCAAGTTCTGAACATTAAGCTCGATAATGATCTGGGTAAATTACTTTTTTCAACATTTTATGAAGTCATATGTTGGACGGAAAGAAACACATAAGGTAATTACGTTTTACCCAGGGAGGTCTTACAAATGATTGCGAGCAGCCATTTGAATTCCCCTTTTAGTTTCACACTCTGGATGAACGTATTTCAAGATCTGGACTACAGAAAGTCCCTTGCTCTATGAAATATACAATATGTATAACTAGGAATCTTAAGCACTAAGAAATACCTCTTACAACAAAAGCATGTGCCTAACAGGTCTAATACTGCAACACCTTTCCAGATATACGTTTGAATTGGCTCGAATTAGTCTTTAGCATTCCTTTATAAGATCAAGATAAGAAAATTATGATTCGTGCTACCAGTCAATAGTTTCCACCAGTAATCAAAACAATCTTTGTTCTAATCTTTTATTAAACATGTTCATTTGTCTTCTGCATTGAAACTTTGTCTTTAACCTTTCTAAGCATTTATATTTTCTATAATCTAGTCTCAAGTTCTGAACATTAAGCTCGATAATGATCTGGGTAAATTACTTTTTCAACATTTTATGAAGTCATATGTTGGACGGAAGGAAACACATAAGGTAATTACGTTTTACCCAGGGAGGTCTTACAAATGATTGCGAGCAGCCATTTGAATTCCCCTTTTAGTGTCACACTCTTGATGAACGTATTTCAAGATCTGGATTACAGAAAGTCCCTTGCTCTATGAAATATACAATATGTATAACTAGGTATCTTAAGCACTAAGAAATACCTCTTACAACGAAAGCATGTGCCTAACAGGTCTAATACTACACACCTTTCCAGATATA
The DNA here is from genome assembly GCA_013146195.2 of Codonopsis lanceolata. Taxonomy (NCBI): domain Eukaryota; kingdom Viridiplantae; phylum Streptophyta; class Magnoliopsida; order Asterales; family Campanulaceae; genus Codonopsis; species Codonopsis lanceolata. The sequence continues at coordinate 3,371 of JABEVN020000160.1, read as the reverse complement.
CGTTTGAATTGGCTTCTAATTAGTCTTTAGCATTCCTTTATTAGATCAAGATAACAAAATTATGATTCGTGCTACAAATAATAGTTTCCAAAGAATCAAAACAATCTTTGTTCTAATCTTTTATTAAACATGTTCATTTGTCTTCTGCATTGAAACTTTGTCTTGAACCTTTCTCAGCATTTATATTTTCTATAATCTAGTCTCAAGTTCTGAACATTAAGCTCGATAATGATCTGGGCAAATTACTTTTTTCAACATTTTATGCAGTCATATGTTGGACGGTAGGAAACACATAAGGTAATTATTTACCTGTGGAGGTCTTACAAATGATTGCGAAAGCAGCCATTTGAATTCCCTTTTAGTGTCACACTCTGATGAACGTATTTCAAGATCGGACTACGAAAGTCCCTTGCTCTATGAAATATACAATATGTATAACTAGGAATCTTAAGCACTAAGAAATACCTCTACAACAAAAGCATGTGCCTAATGTGTCTAATACGCAACACCTTTCAGTATATACGCTTGAATTGGCTCCGATTAGTCTTTAGCATTCCTTTATAAGATCAAGATAAGAAAATTATGATTCGTGCTACCAAATAATAGTTTCCACCAAGAATCAAAACAATCTTTGTTCTAATCTTTTATTAAACATGTTCATTTGTCTCGCATTGAAACTTTGTCTTTAACCTTTCTAGCATTTATATTTTCTATAATCTAGTCTCAAGTTTCGAACATTAAGCTCGATAATGATCTGGGTAAATTACTTTTTTCAACATTTTATGAAGTCATATGTTGACGGAAAGAAACACATAAGGTAATTACGTTTTACCTGTGGAGGTCTTACAAATGATTGCGAGCACCATTTGAATTCCCTTTAGGTTCACACTGATGAACGTATTTCAAGATCCGACTACGTAAAGTCCCTTGCTCTATGAAATATACAATATGTATAACTAGGAATCTTAAGCACTAAGAAATACCTCTTACAACAAAAGCATGTGCCTAATGTGTCTAATATCGCAACACCTTTCCAGATATACGCTTGAATTGGCTCCTAATTAGTCTTTAGCATTCCTTTATAAGATCAAGATAAGAAAATTATGATTGTATACTACCAATAGTTTCCACCAAGAATCAAAACAATCTTTGTTCTAATCTTTTATTAAACATGTTCATTTGTCTTCCGCATTGAAACTTTGTCTTTAACCTTTCGAGCATTTATATTTTCTATAATCTAGTCTCAAGTTCGAACATTAAGCTCGATAATGATCGGGTAAATTACTTTTTTCAACATTTTATGAAGTCATATGTTGGACGGTAGAAACACATAAGGTAATTACGTTTTACCTGTGGAGGTCTTACAAATGATTGCGAGCAGCCATTTGAATTCCCTTTAGTGTCACACTGATGAACGATTTCAAGATCTCGACTACGTAAAGTCCCTTGCTCTATGAAATATACAATATGTATAACTAGGAATCTTAAGCACTAAGAAATACCTTACAACAAAAGCATGTGCCTAATGTCTAATACTGCAACACCTTTCCGATATACGCTTGAATTGGCTCCTAATTAGTCTTTAGCATTCCTTTATAAGATCAAGATAAGAAAATTATGATTCGTGTGCTACTACCAATAGTTTCCACCAAGAATCAAAACAATCTTTGTTCTAATCTTTTATTAAACATGTTCATTTGTCTTTCTCGCATTGAAACTTTGTCTTTAACCTTTCTGAGCATTTATATTTTCTATAATCTAGTCTCAAGTTCTCGAACATTAAGCTCGATAATGATCTGGTAAATTACTTTTTTCAACATTTTATGAAGTCATATGTTGGACGGCAGAAACACATAAGGTAATTACGTTTTACCCAGAGGTCTTACAAATGATTTGAAAGTACCATTTGAATTCCTTTTAGTGTCACACTCGATGAACGTATTTCAAGATCTCGACTACGAAAGTCCTTGCTCTATGAAATATACAATATGTATAACTAGGAATCTTAAGCACTAAGAAATACCTCTTACAACGAAAGCATGTGCCTAACAGTCTAATATCGCAACACCTTTCTAGATATACGCTTGAATTGGCTCCTAATTAGTCTTTAGCATTCCTTTATAAGATCAAGATAAGAAAATTATGATTCGGCTACCAAATAATAGTTTCCACAAGAATCAAAACAATCTTTGTTCTAATCTTTTATTAAACATGTTCATTTGTCTTCCGCATTGAAACTTTGTCTTTAACCTTTCTAAGCATTTATATTTTCTATAATCTAGTCTCAAGTTCTCGAACATTAAGCTCGATAATGATCTGGGTAAATTACTTTTTTCAACATTTTATGAAGTCATATGTTGGACGAAAGGAAACACATAAGGTAATTACGTTTTACCTGTGGAGGTCTTACAAATGATTGCCAAGTTGAAGGATTTGAATTCCCCTTTAGTGTCACACTCGATGAACGATTTCAAGATCCGACTACGAAAGTCCCTTGCTCTATGAAATATACAATATGTATAACTAGGAATCTTAAGCACTAAGAAATACCTCTACAACAAAGCATGTGCCTAATGTGTCTAATACCGCAACACCTTTCTAGATATACGCTTGAATTGGCTCCTAATTAGTCTTTAGCATTCCTTTATAAGATCAAGATAAGAAAATTATGATTCGTGCTACTACCAATAGTTTCCACCAAGAATCAAAACAATCTTTGTTCTAATCTTTTATTAAACATGTTCATTTGTCTTCTGCATTGAAACTTTGTCTTTAACCTTTCTCGAGCATTTATATTTTCTATAATCTAGTCTCAAGTTCTCGAACATTAAGCTCGATAATGATCGGTAAATTACTTTTTTCAACATTTTATGAAGTCATATGTTGACGGAAGGAAACACATAAGGTAATTACGTTTTACCGTGGAGGTCTTACAAATGATTGCGAAATTTGAATTCCCTTTAGTGTCACACTCTGATGAACGTATTTCAAGATCCGACTACGTAAAGTCCCTTGCTCTATGAAATATACAATATGTATAACTAGGAATCTTAAGCACTAAGAAATACCTCTTACAACGAAAGCATGTGCCTAATGTGTCTAATATCGCAACACCTTTCCGTATATACGTTGAATTGGCTTCTAATTAGTCTTTAGCATTCCTTTATAAGATCAAGATAAGAAAATTATGATTCGTGCTACCAATAATAGTTTCCACCAAGAATCAAAACAATCTTTGTTCTAATCTTTTATTAAACATGTTCATTTGTCTTCTGCATTGAAACTTTGTCTTTAACCTTTCTCGAGCATTTATATTTCTATAATCTAGTCTCAAGTTCAACATTAAGCTCGATAATGACTAGGTAAATTAC
>JABEVN020000159.1:0-73650 GCA_013146195.2 Codonopsis lanceolata | reverse complement strand
GTATGTAGCGCCAATATTATCGGAGTAGATGCGGCAAGTGTGGAAGCTCCTGAAGCTCGGCAAGGCGAGCGAACCCATTCAACTTCAGGCGCGGCAGTGCAATGGCGCGGTACTACGCTTGATGGAAGAACGGCGATAAGCCTTGTTTCTTAGAACTCAAAGATATTGGATTCGGACCAAAAATAGGATATAGGCCCGGTGGACGAACGATCGTCCAATCACCTCCCGGTCGTCGGAAAAAGCGATTGCAGGAAAGAGAGGTGTCGGCGTAAAGAGAGTCGGCATCACATCGTACCATTTAGATAACGAAGAGCGTTTTGCGGCGGACGGTGAACCTCGGTCGGGGCATGCATATCTTGAGAGTTTGTGCTTAGCAAATGTAATATCAATTGCGTGTGGCAATAAATATTGAAGGCCCCATGTCTGCCGGTAGGATGTGGGACAATGGTGATGCATCGTGAGTAGAGAGTCGAGCAGAGGTTGATAGAGAGTCGGAGCAGGTTTAGAGGCCGGCATATTATAATCGAGCAAGAAGATCAATTAAATACTTTGCGCTGAGAAAGAACAGGTATCGGCGGTGTAAATACTTCATGCCAAGGAAGTATGTTAAGGGGCCCAAATCTTTGATCGAAAAAGCGACAAAAAAGCAAGATCGGTGATAACTTTGGAAACAAAGGATGAATCATTTGCCTTTGCCGTGTAATTATCGGATCGTCCACATAGACAAGAAAGTAGCGAGGTAACACTTGCCCGAAAGTAAACAAAGCTTGAGCATCGGTGGGAGTTCACAAATCCCATAGCAAGTAAAGCATGGCGAAGTTACGTATTGCAGGAGCTCGGCGCTGTTTTAGCCCGTAAATTGCCTTTTTAATCAACATACATAGGAAGGATAATTCTTGTCCACAAATCCGGGAGGTGAGCCATGACCACTTCTTCATCCAAATGGCCATGAAGAAATGCATTATTCACGTCAATTGTGAAGGGACCACCACCGAGAGGGCAATGCTAAGAACAACCCGAGCTGAAGTGGGTTTGACAATGAGGACTAAATGTGTCAAGGTAATCTATACCGGGATGAAAGCCTTAGCGACCAGCCGCTTTGAACCTATCAACGGTACCATCAGGGTTCACGTTTACCGAAACACCCATTTGCAACCTACCACATTGTGAGAATCATGAGAAGGAACAAGATCCCATGTCACTTGCGTAGGGCATTAAGTGCAATGGACATGGCCGCACGCCATCGAGAATCATGAAGTGCTGAGTAACACACGTAGGTTCGAGAATCGATTGAGGAGTGGTGGCGAGGCCGTATTTTGGATTGGGTTTGTGGATATTGTTCTTTGCGAGTCTTGCGAAGGGTGTAGATTTGATGATCTTTGAGAGGAGGGCGAAGGGGCGTTACAGCGAAGGTGGTGTCTTGGCGGCAGATGGGTTGTGCTGAGGTGGCGATGAAGCCAATGGTGGCGGTGAGGCAGTGTCAATGAGGGCGTCACACTGAACAAGCGGATGAGTGGCGGCGGCGGACAGCGAGTATCCCAGGCCAACAGGGGTGGGAGGGGTGGCACGGATATGGACTGAGAGAGAGAAGCGAAAGGGAAGACATTTTCATGAAAGGTAACATGGCGTGAGATGTAAAACTTGGACAGTGCTGGAGAATAACATATATAAGCACTTTGAGTGAGGGAATACCCAAGAAAGACACAAGATTGAGAACGAGGTGCAAGTTTATGAGAGGCGTAAGGTCGAAGCCATGGAAAACACTCACACCCAAAAACACGGAGGCGAGTAAGAGATGGTGATTTACAAAATAATTTTTCGTAGGAGGAGAAAGCCAAGGTTGGATTTTGGCATCAGATTAATGAGATAAGTAGCGTGGCAAAGGCATATGGCCAAAAACTTAGGGGATGGAGGCTTGATGAAGTAGTAAGACCGGTGTCCACAATATGACGGTGGCGCCGTTCAGAAAAACCGTTATGTTCGGGTGTATGTGGTGGAGTTGTAAGATGAGTGATGCCATTGAAGGCAAGAAAGTCACGCAGTGCGGTATATTCCCCCCCATTATCAGTGTAGAAGTTTTTGATTTTGACACCAAAGTAATTTTCAACGAGAGGTTTGTATTTAAGGAGCGTGGACATGACATCGATTTTCGTTTCAAAGGGTAAAACCGGATATATTTAGTAAAGTGATCAATAAAAATTACATAGTACTTGCAATCATCCATGGATAAGGCAGGGGGGCGACCATAAATCAGAAAAAACTAAGTCAAGTGGTCGAGTTGAAGTAAGAGAAAGAATTGTGAAAGGGCAATTTGTGGCTTTTATTAATATGACGGGAGGAACAAGTAAAGCGTGACACTTTGTCATGAAAAAAATGCGGATTGGATGACACGAGATGACGTATAATTTTATTGGAGGGTGGCCAGACGAGAGTGCGGAGGGATAGAGTTGGTTTGATGCCGTCAAGGCCGTATGGAGCAGCCACCACTTGCCGAGATGGCCAGATAGATACCATCTTTATGATGTCCACGGAGAAGAAGTGCCCCGTCAGACGATGTCTCACGGAAATCGATAGATGAAAAAATGACATTAACATCATTAGTGGAGCATAGTTGTGAGACGAAATGAGGTTTTTATGCATTGAGGGGACACATAAAGAATTAGGGAAGCGAAGAGGAATGGTAGAAGCGGGTTGGAGAGCTCGCAGGTATGTGTGATACTCGGACCTTTGCCATTACCGATAACAACGCCGTCAGGACCCATCATAAGGTGAGTGAAGGGATAGGTTTGCGGATCGGTCGTTATGTGGTGAGTAGCTCTGAGTCGAATATATTGACTGAGTTGAGGCTGCTTGTGTAAGTGGTTGTATTGGCGGATGGTGTATAAGCCTGGTTGTGAAGCACCAGGAGAAGATGAGGGCCATGGTTGATATTGAAAAGATGGGCGTTTAGCGGAATGACCTTGGTAGCCACAAAGTTGACATTTGCCTTTATAGGGTTTAGGACCATTGGTACCCGAGAAGTTAGGCGCGGAAGGATCCACCGAATGGAGGCGACCATAGGATGTCCCACGTGGTGGCGAGAGCCACGCCGGTGTTGATAGCAAGGGCCAGGAGGCCGATTGTGATTGTAGTCTTGTGATGGCGATTCTTTGGGATTGGAGCCAAGGTAGGGGCGGAATTCATGGGCGTTAGCTTCAAGTGAAGTTTTTCATGCAATTCATCAAAGGAGATTGAAGTTTCCCTTGCATGAATTGCGTTTGCCAACTCCCTGTAATTAGCATCTAGACCATTAAGAATTTTAATAACAAGATCTTCGGAATCGACCGTGATGCCCATAAGTGCTAGTTCATCGACATAGATTTGATTTCTGCATAAATCTTTGTGATGGAGAGCGTACCATGGCTGGGTTATGAAGACTGTTTGAGAGCCATAATCCTACCACGTGAGGGTTTGGCATAGGTATTAGTGAGAATTGTCAGAGCTTCGAGAGGTCTTTCTTTGTGACAATAAAGGGAATTAGCGAGGGAGAGGGAGCTAGCGATGGCGTTGAGATCGATTGGTCTTGGCAGAACCCAACCGATGTATCTTTGGATTTGGTTGATTTCTCATTGGTGGCAGCTGGACAGGTTGTGGTTCCGTCAACAAAACCAAACAGGTCGTATCCGGTTAAGCAAGTTTGAAATTGAAATTTCCATGCTGTAAAATTTGTAGGTGTGAGCTTGAGAGGTGTCTGAGTGGCCACGTTAATGGCAATGATTGTCGGGCCATTAGAAGAAGAGGATGATGTGGCCATGATGAATGAGGCAGCAAAGCTGGGAAGAAAAAGGATCAGAATTTGGAGGCGTTTGCCTTTTGATGCTCTGATACCATGTAGAGAGTTTGAGGAAAGATGCTTTGATTAATCTAACCCAATGGGTATTTATACAGGTACATAACAAGAGGAATATAAACAGATGCATACATATGCATGAATATGAAATAAAGAGAATGCAAGATTAAATGAATACTGGAACAGGAACTGAATCTAACAGATAGTCCTAATAAGAAGGACGATAATTTAGGGACGGAGAGAGTACCATTTTTCAGTAGAATAACGATGCAACAGTTGGGCACTGTGTTTTTGTAATACCCCCATTCTATGCCGATTGATGTGGGGCTTCGGTATGCCTTAGAGCAGCTCCAATGGAGCTTGAAAAGGTTTATGTATTATATGAACCGGTTGGAACCATCATGGAATGTTAGGTGGCAATGGAAGACATACTTTTACTCTTTTTATTGTATTATTATTTAATTAGTTAAAGAATAAAAGTATTAAAAGTGGGTTTATGTTATAAAGTTTTTATTAGTATATATATAATGGAAAATATTAAGTTTATAAAGAAAATATTTATAAGTTGATAACGTGGTATGACATGATAAGAGGAATAAACTTTTTGAAAGATTTTTGACTGTAGATGCTCTTATAACTAGTTACCCACTATCATTAGGCATTTAAGAGCACCTCCAATGGGAGAAAACAAAAGGTAGATAATTATTGATAAACCTTTTGGTAAAGGTTGATACCATTGGGCATTGGAGTCCTCCACCTTATCAATTGAATTCTTCAATAGGTTAAAAACTATAACCAGTTGATAGTGGTTAAAATATTGAGTTTGAATAAAATGAGTTTATGAATTTAATTTATGTATAGTGGATGAAATTGATAAATATTGTATATTGATAAAGAATAAAATATTTAGTTGTAGGTTTATGTTATATTTTTTTATGAGTTTATGTATAATATAGAATACGTTTATAGAAAAAAAATTTATAAATTAATGACGAGACATGTCGTAACGTCAAAAATAAACATTTTGAAAGACTTAGGATTATAAATGCCCTAATTACATCATCCATAGACTTTTTTTTGGTGAACTTTAATGGCCCTGAGTATGACAACACCGTCCAATATTGTAAAGCCCTAATTCCAGATAGGATAGTTGCGGGGAAATATAAGTGGTCGCTCATTATTGATAGTCACCAATAATTATTAGACTATTAGGTGCTTAATTGACCGGTTTGTGAGTTATGCATAATTAGGTCTCGTTTGATGCAGTATTTTGAAAATGCAGTTTTTTTTCTAAACGTAGTATTTTTAAAACACAATTTTTTTCTTGTAAACATATTTGGAAAACTATTTCAAAACGCTATTTTTATAAATAAAATAGTTGTAAACGTAACATATTTTTAAAACGCTCCAAATCAAAGCGTTTTAAAACGCTGCATATTTTTAAAACGTTGAATTTTAAAACGCTGCATTGAAACACTTTTAAAGAGAAAACGCTATATTTTTTACCAGCGTTTTGATCAAAACGCTCCACCAAATAAGCACTTAATCGGGGTTTTGAACTACAAAGCATAAGAGTTTTAATTTAGTTGGTGATAAAGGAAGCTTATAAAATAGCGTTACAAAAAAGTGGAATCCTATTTTCTTTTTAATTATGAATTCATTGATTAAGCTGTTATACATTCCATCTTTTTAGTCTATTTAAAAAATTGCTAGAATATGAGGAACACCAAAGTATTTGAATAAATTATCCTTTTGGTATTAATTCCTATCTTTTTATATATAATATTCTAAACGAGCATGAAATATGTCCTAATAAGTACCAAATTTTGATGGCAATATAATGTGATACTTTTTAATGTCACTTAGTTGGTTTCAATTTTTAATTGAAAGTGACCCATAAGATGGTAAAATAATAAGGCACATAAAACGTCACATATGATTTTTGTACACAAACTTAGGTACTTATTAATTAAATTTATTATTACTTTTTCCATGTATAACAAAAATTACGTTATTGCCAATTCTTACATTTTTTAATCATAATCCAAATTATTTTTCTTAAATTTGGATCAGGCCTAATATTTTTTATTTTGTTTTGAAGGAGTCCTTCCATCTATTCTCGTTAGATTTTCCGTCCAATTTTTGTTATGTGCATGCCAAGTGATGTGACGAATATTAAAGGGCATATACGGAAAAGTCATAGTCAAATAATGAGAATGCCCATCACTGCTAAATTCTTCCAAATTAAGGATACTATGGTAATTATAAAAATTTCCAACAAAAAAATGGGAATAAAAATGAAAAGAATAAGATAACAAAAATAAGAAAATAAAATTAAAATAATGATACGAAAAATAAAAGATAAAGAAACATAACGAGAAAACAAATAAAATCTAGGTCAAAATACAATCGGTGCCTATTAAATATTAATAAAAATTAATGTCATTTGACATATGTCGTGAATATGCGCAAACATCATGGTGAAAACAGTCTTTTCCGAACCTTGATCATTTTCTAATCAAGCCATATTGGGAACCTCCTAACGGTGCGTATTGGGTCTAGGACTTTCAATGGATCGGATTTTGAATCCCATTCAAGAAAATCCGATCCGAATTCGATCTGAAATTTCAGATATGGATTTATATAATGGTCTAATAACCCGAATCCGAATCCGATAATTTATTTATTAATAGATCGGATATGTAATTCGGCCAAACAATCATTCAAGTGTCTATGCATTCATTTTTATCAAATTTTGGCCTGCACTTAAACTGTTTGACAAATTGTCTAACATATTGTTTTCTATAGGCTTGTACTACATTGATAAAAGTAAAAGAAAAGTTCCCGGAAACTTACATGAAAAAAGCTCAATATCAAAATGTCAGTGTTGACGTGATGAATCAATGCATGGTTCATCCTTCAAACACTTGCGAAATTCATTGTGTTGTTTCAATAAGTTTTTCAATGTTTTCGAGTTATAGTATATAAGTGACAGCGAGGGAAGTAAGTGAATTGTGATGTGTGCTTGCTATATCAATTCAGTGAGCTCAACTATGTCATTGATTCTCGATGTAGTTTCTTTTGAGGACGAGTTCTTCTCAGATTTTGTTTGCAGCATTCAGTGAGTGTGTCATGTTTATTATTTAACCATCAAGTGATTTCCATATCTATGCTGTCCTCTTAGTTTGTTTTTGCTTGTGATAATCTTAAGTTGATGTTATTTTTTTCCAATTCCAAATTTGCGATCCTCATTACGACCTTCATGTTATTAAACATTCACATGATCATTGTTTTATTATCTTGATTATGTAGGTATTCTATTTGTTAGTGAGATAGCGATGGAAAGAACATAGACAGAGTTATGCCTTTATGTCGTTTCCTGCAGTCGTAAAAACTCTTTATTGGGGAAGGGCTGCTATAAATTTACAATTGAGTGTCGTTTCTTGTATTGATCTTTGGATTTCTTCAACCTAAGAACTTTTTATTCTCAATGTCAGTATTGTTAAAAGAAATATCGAAGGCAAACCCTGCATTAGTCCACTTCAAAGATAAAAAGCTGCAGCATTCGCTTCATTGTGCAGCATCATCAGGTTTCTTAGAGGGAGTAAACTACTTAATGAATGAATTTGAGATGGATATCTTTGCAAAGGATGAGGATGGTTTATGTCCTCTACATCTTGCATCTAAAAATAGCCATGTCAATGTAATTCAGAAGTTGCTTCAATATTATCCGGATCCAAGGGAGTTTCTAAACAGAAAAGGTCAGAACATTCTTCATGTTGCCGCTGAGAATGGAAGGGACATTGTTGTTAAGTACATACTTAACAGTCCCGGAGCCAAGTTGCTTCTTAATGACAGGGATAAAGATGGCAACACGTCTTTACATTTGGCAACCAGAAACTGGCATCCAAAGGTTGTAAGTTCTTTGACATGGGATAAGAGAGTTAACTTAAAGCTAGTAAACAATGATGGACTGACGGCTCTTGAGGTTGCTGAGACATATATGAAAGTCATGGCTCCATTTCGACAGGTATGTTCTCCGCAATTTCAGACATTTGCACTCTTTTAATGAAAAATGTGTTATATATTTATACACACACACACAAACAAAACTGTAATGCAAATTTTTGTTCTTTGATTCTTGATAATAGAAACGGTAGAGGGCTTTGAAACAAGATAGATTTTCTGACGGTTGGTAGTATAAGAGCGAGCCTTGGTGCAATGATAAGGTTGCTCTATTTTCACTGGGAGTCAGGGGTTCACACTACAGATTACAGATCAGTATGTTAATGTGTCGTGGTAGGAATGCCTATGCGCCATCCTTTTCATGGTACTGCATATAAGGCCTTTTTTGGTTGAAGAGGAAGATGAATACAAAATATTTCAAGATATATATATAATCCTAGTTTGTCCACGACAAAACCTTTTTAAAAAATCAACAAAAAAATAATCGGAATGTCAATAATATTTTATGATGTAGGACATAAAGAATCAAATAGATCAACAATGTTGCTGTACCAATGGCCTAAGGCAAGTAATAAATATGTATGGATTTCGAGATGGTAAGATTTGGAATCAGAAAGCCTACAATATCTCGTTTCCTTACACTGGCTGAAAGATGAATTTTACACTTTTGAAAACATCTGCCATGTTTTCCTCCTATACTCCTAGGGTTTTATATTTTGATAGGAGCTTGATGTGCAGAAAGTTTAACACACTTTGCTGCTTGTGCTAATGGCCCTTGGGGATTCTGATCTCCAACTTACATTCACGAATAATTGTGAACATTTTACTAGCGCCTCGATGAACACTCTCCTAGTTCTGACGTATGAATACTAGCAGCAGTCATGCAAAACCTAAGTATACTTCTAGACTATCCTAATATTTTAACCGTCCTTCCATTCAGAACTTTGAGCACCATGTATGAATGAGATTCAATTTTCAAAGAGGCATTTTTGTTCCTTGATACACGAGTACCCCTAAAATCTGTGAGAAAGTATCCACTTTGATTAAGTGATAGATCATTTGGCTAATGTCTCAATGAAAGTTTTTATGATTGATCTGATTGTCACCAGGAATTTTTTTTTTGTAGTCAACAGGACAGTACTCTACCTTTTATTTTCCGGTTCTATCTAAATTTCCACTTAACTTTTCATTCTCTTTACTGGGAGAGAGATAGATTCACATTACTCCTTGATATTAAAAAGAGAAAGAGATCGCAAGAAAAAGAAATATGCTTCATATTCTTAAAAAAGTTAACCAATATTTTCACTTGGACCATGACTTTTTAAATTAAATTATCCACCTTTGGGCATTGACAAATAAGAAGGTGCTTAGTCAGTACATTTCTAGGTGCAGAATTTTTAAACTTGAGTCTTGTATATCTGTATCTTACATTGTTGTTGTTGTGCCATGTAGCGTTTAACATGGATGGCATTGATGTCTGCTGGTGCTCCAAGAGCAAAGGTTCAAGACACGGCTACAGTAAATAGACTAAAGGCCGCAAAATACGAACCATACAACATGGAATACTGCAAGGATAGGGTTAACACACTTTTATTGGTATCAACACTTGTAGCCACTGTTACTTTTGCTGCTGGCTTTACGATGCCTGGTGGCAACAACACTTCTAAAGGAAATGAAGGCATGGCAATCATGCTGCATAAACTGAATTTCCAGGTCTTTGTTGTTTGCAACTCTATAGCTATGTACAGCTCAATCATCGTGGCCGTTACCCTGATGTGGGCACAACTAGGTGACCTCAATTTACTGCTCAACGCTCTTCGGTCGGCTCAACGGTTGCTAGGGCTTTCTCTTACCATGATGACAATAGCGTTCATGGTTAGTGTACACCTTGTTCTAAACAAACTTCTTTGGCTTGGCATTGCTGTTCTAGTAATGGGTATCCTCTCAGTTGCAAGTCTCCTAGCACTGTTTGTCCCACTCTTTTTACCATATACCTCCAATTCTCGAATTGCACGTTATATCTCGTACTATCCTTTCTATCTACTTATGATGGCCTCCGAAAGTTATGCTTGAAACAACCGGGAAGATATGCTCATTTTGAAGGAAGCTATGACTCGAGGAAAAGCACTTCCTGTGTAAAGCTTGCACAGCTCTTCATGCGAGTACATCTGCTGACTGCTGGTATATATGTGTTCATATACTAATTAATTACGTGTATATTCTCCTATGCATCTCTTGTCACTCATTATGTGAACTTAAAGAATGGTTATCTAATGATTCTTGTGTACATTTGATCTGAGCTCACTAGGTGAGCTAATCAATAATGGATTTATACATTTGTTCTGTTGAATTCTTTCAATTTAAGTTTATTTCGTAATGTTTTCCTTCTTCTTTTCGTGGTTACTAAGAAACAACTAGAGGAGAGCATTTTGCCTGTTTATTCTTAGCAACAGTATGGTCAGAAAACAGATTCAATCTGTAAAGAAAACTTAGTCCATGGAAAAGCTAAGTATTAAACCGTCTTGGCTACTTTCAATCTGGAAATAACCCCGATGTTTGATGAAGGAAGTGGAAAGACTTAATTTTTTAGCCAAGAGTCACAATTCAGAGCAATTTCTGTTATTAACTACCTCTAACCTTTTGTGGAGCATGATTTTGTGGCAATGCTCGTCAGTTAAGACCAAAGACCGGAGAGCGTAATCAGATTTTACGGTAAAAGAAACTTGAAATTCCCTTACTAGAAAAGGGAGAAAGCCAAATTCACAATCCATGTCAGGAAAGCGTAAGAGCTAAACCATCATTTCAAAGGTCCGGTTAATATGAGGAAAAAGGAAAAACCAAATTCATGTCTGTATTCTGTTGTCAGAGAAATTTCAACATTGCCATTTACAACAGTTTTATGGTGGAAGGTTTCAAGAGGATTAATATTCCAAAACCCATACATATTGTTGAATGCCCTCGAATACTTAAGAGTTGTGTTTACGTGATCATTCTGTATTATTTTTGTTGCAATGCATGTTTGTGTCGTTTACGTGGTAATTGCAGCCTGGCAAAGTATTAGGGCGTATGGAATTCATCTTTACAATGACTTCGTTAATTGATCTGCGTATGAGGTTTAAACGTCTTCTTGACGAGGAATACTTTCCCCATTTGTGGAGAAATGCAAGTTAAAAAGGAAAGAGATGGACAGTAGAAAAGAAACCTCTTGGTAATTGCTGGAATAAGAGCTGATATATGAGTTTTTGAGATAGAATTAGTTTGATTGGAAAACTGTAATTTAACATTTGTAAGTAGAAAAGAAATTAAGAGACAAGCCATACCACCCACGTTTGTCCCCAAAAACCACGAGTGAAGGTCATATTTTTGAATCTGTGATTCCCGTTGTGAGTGTTGGTTGGCCCAAAAGGGCAGCCCACTTAGTATACCCATACCCAGCAACCCAAGACCCATAACCCACAACCCACTTACCTTTTTCCCTCCTCTGTTGACTTTCGGCTGATTGGTTTTTAGTTTTGGGGAATCTTTGATTTCCCATTGATTATGACTCTTTCCTTCTTGAAGCCTCTGTCAGCCGCGTCCCTGCTCCTCTACCGTTTTCGGGCTGATTGACTGTTTGGCTGGTTATATATATTCCGATAAAAATTTGTGTAGGACGGTCTTACGGATCCTAAATCCATAAGACGGAGCCTTATTTAAGAATTCGGGGGTTAATAAATAAACATGTTAAATAATTTCATAAATTAATGTTAGTTGAGTGGTCGGTTACATCACTTAAAGGTTTTGCGGGAGGGGAGATTAGTGGTTTGAAATCCTGAAGCTTGCAATATTTTCTTTTAATGCTCTCATGGGTTAATATCTAAGCATATTAACTAAAAACATTAATAATCTGTTAGTTAAGTTGGTCAGTGACCTTATCTAAAGATTTGGCAAAGGAAGGTCAGTGGTTCAAAGCCCCTTTGTTTCATTGTTTTGCTTTAATTTTCACCGAAATTCTTATGTTTCTCACACCTTGAAGTTTAATCCTTTGTCAGATCTGTTAACCATTCGTTAGTATCAACTAGTTTTACACCCGTGCGTTAAACGCACGAGCATATATCTTTCATAATTAAACTATACACAAATAAAATGAAGATAATAAAAAAAATAAAGAAAAAACACGATGAATAGAACAAATTATATCGATATAATTGATCATATCATTTAATCCAATATTTTATAAATTGTTTAAGTCATTTTCTCGTTCATAATTTTATAGAGTTTAATAATTAATATTTTTTGTTATTAAAATTTAGGATCTTAAATAGTATAAATAGTAATTCAGATATATTCTTCACTATATAACATATAGAGACTTATTAAATATTTAAAGTTTGTGGTTGGTATCTACTACTATGATTTAATCGTATATATTCCTATGACTTACCAATAAGTTATAATTAATTGTGGTTATTTGTAAAAATAAATTTTGTTTTGATATTATAATTTCGGATATAATGAAAGAGACACAAAAGTTTCAAATACAGACAAGTCATATATGAAGATTTCCATAGCACACTTTTTATAATTAATTGTGGTTATATTTTATTTTGTAATCACATGTATTCAATGAAAATGTTTTTTATAGCACATTTGTTCTTATTTCAGTGTTATTTACTCATTTTAATTAATCAGTAAATTAAGTATTCACCAAAATAGATTTGTATTTGCAAATTTTCACATAGGTGGCTACTCCTATTAAATACTACTAAAGAAACTTGGTATTTTCTCAACATGTGCATATTTGCACATTTTCAATAAATCTTGAGAGTTGTGTAATCAATTAATCAGATTTGTGTTTCCAATGCATACTAACTACTATATAATAATACTCAAATATGAATTTTTTTTAGCAAGTGCATTTTGGCGGAATTTTACCTCTTTTAGACTACCTAGCTTTTATATATATATAGATTGCCTTGTGATACTTAGCGGATCCTAATGGACTTTGATGACACATTTAAAGCCAAACGTGACACATTGAAAACACAAAAATGACACATTTTAATGTTAAAAGTGACACTATAAAAGGAAATTTATTATAATTCTCATTAAAATACAAAGTAACAATGTTAATACTAAAAAGAGACACATTTTAATGTTAAAAGTGACATTATAAATGAAAATTTATTATAATTCTTATTAAAATACAAAGTAACACTCTTAATACTAATAAGTGACACATTTAATACTAAAAAGTGGCACTCTTAATACTAAAAAGTGACACTCTTATAATACTAAAAAGTGACACATTTAATATTAAAAAGTGACATTAAATGATACATTTAAAACCAAACGTAACACATTAAAAACACAAAAGTGACACATTTTAATGTTAAAAGTGACACTATAAATGAAAATTTATTATAATTCTTATTAAAATACAAAGTAACACTTTATACTAAAAAGTGACACATTTAATACTAAAAAGTGACACTCTTAATACCAAAAAGTGATACTCTTATAATACTAAAAAGTGACACTCTTAACATTAAAAAGTGATACATTTAATACTAAATGTGACACTATAAATGAAAATTTATTAAAATTCTTATTAAAATACAAAATAACACTCTTAATACTAAAAAATAACACATTTAATACTAAAAAGTGACACTTTTAATACTAAAAAGTGACACATTTAATACTAAAAAGTGACACTCTTAATACTAAAAAGTGACACTCTTAATACTAAAAAGTGACACATTTAACACTAAAAAGTGACACTCTTAACACTAAAAAGTGACACTCTTAATACTAAAAAGTGACACTCTTAGTACTAAAAAGTGACACATTTAATACTAAAAAGTGTCACATTTAATACTAAAAAGTATCACTTTAAAATTAACGTTGACTGTCAAAACTTGGCTGGTTTATTACTTTGGGGTTGTTGGGAATTGAAATTAATGGTAGGTTTGTATATTTTTGTTCATTTTACAAATATAGACAAGTGTTTCATAAAATGATAAATATAAAAAATTAATTTGTAATCAATGTGTTTGATCTTTGATGTAAATTATCAAAAAAATAGTAATTATGCATTAATTCTAGGCCCTGACTAGTCCCCTAGGCGCTAGGCACTCGTATGCCGCCTAGCGGCCGCCTAACGATTTTTAGAACCTTGCCAAAAAGTAACAATTTTTATTTATAAAGTAACACTTTAACGTCAAACGTAATGATTTTTATTTATAAAAAAATGAGACACTTTTCAAAGTGAAATTAACACATTTAAGACTAAAAGTAACACATTTAAGCCCAAAAAGTAACACTTTTTCAAGGAAAAATTATAATTTTCATTAAAAATGCAAAGTGACACTTCTAAGACCAAAAGTGACACATTTTATACTATAAACTGACATTGTTAATAGTAAAAAGTGACACTCTGCATATTTAAAGATGAGGGGTGGCGTTGTAATTTTAAAAAACTAAGGGGTTGCATTGAGATTTTTTAGTATTAAGAGTGTCACTTTTTAGTATTAAGAGTGTTACTTTTTAGCATTAAGAGTGCCACTTTTTAGCATTAAGAGTATTAATTTGAATTTTAATGAGAATTATAATAAATTTCCCTTTATAGTGTTATTTTCAACCTTAAAATGTGTCACTTTTGTCTTTTCAATGTATCACGTTTGGCTTTAAACATGTCATTTAGCATTTCGTTAAAGTCCATTAAGGTCCGTCAAGTATCCCAAGGCAATTGATGCTAACGGATGGTTAACGGAGCTGACAAATGATTAAACTGTAAGGCGTGAGAAATATAAGAATTTCGGTGGCAAACAATGAAAGTGGAGGGACACCGGAGCAAATAGAGGAACTTCTCATTAATGAGAATTAAAAATAAATTATATATGTAGTTAGGAGGATTCAAACAACCAACCTTCGGCTGGCTTAGTCTTCAAGCATTACATCCGACCAACTTGCCAAACTTAATATTGTGATTTTAATTTAATATTGTTTGAATCTTACGGATAAGGATCCGTAAGATTTGAGACCACCCCATATATCCGTCCGTGAGTATGAGAGTCCATATATCTTCAAAGGAGGTAATTTCCTTTGGTAATCTCTCTCTCTCTCTCCGCGTCTCTACCGAGCCGTGCTTCTTGGTATACACTATGTGTGTGTGCGTGAGCTTAGAGATTACAGTGATAGTGAGTTCTGTGTGTGGTGGGGGGGGGGAGTTTCGGGTTACGTGAGATTTCTTGTTGGAAGGCTGGGTTGTATACACAGTCGGGTGAAATCCTTGGAAACATTGTCCATTCGGTAGTGAACTATTTGGTTGGACTGCTATACTTTGTGTATAGGCAGTGGGGATATGAGCCTAGGTATTATAAGCCCTAGACAGATTCGAGTTAGGATCCATTGAGCCGAGGATACTCAAAATACTAATTTATCGTTTTATATTGCTTTATTATATATTGCTTGTTGCAGGTGAGTTATTGACAATATAGGAGTGTTAACGATTTATTAGTATGTCTTTCGACTTTGGTATATTGTAAGTTTACTGCCAAAGTCAAAGACATGTATTTATTCAAAAGTCTCATAATTTTATTTGGTGTGGCTCCGGTTTTGGTTCGGTAAGTATCCTTATTTTTACGTTACAGTGGTATCAGAGCGTAGGTGGGTTGAATCAAATTTTTTGGAGCCTTCTTCATTCCAAATTTGGGTTGTGACTTTGGTATTTTATTATTCGCCTATTAATTGTGTTTCTTGTCTGCTTTGTTAATTTTTTTACTTCCGGATATTCTTGCTTTTTTGCCTGTTATTTTTTCGATCTTTGTTGCATTCGAAATTAAAATCGGTAATTTTTTTCATAAACGTTAAATTGTATTTTTTTTGACTATGTCTACTTACACTTTGGAACCGTTTAATGAGAAATCTGATTTTTCAATTTGACAACAAAAGATGAAAGATATTTTAATAAAAAGAAAAGTTTTTAAAGCTGTCACTGCTGAATTTGTCACGACTTTAATGAAAGAAAGTGACAAAGTTGAGATGGATGAAATTGCTTATTCTTCTATTATTTTAAACTTGACTGACTCTGTGTGTAGGAAAATTGGTAAACTTGATACGGCTAAAGCTCTTTGGGATAAACTAGAAGCTACTTACTTTGAAATGTCTCTTCCTAGTAAACTTTGTCTTCTAGAAAAGTTCTTTAGGTTCAAGTTGGACCTTAATAAAGGCATGGAGGAAAACCTTGATGTGTTTACTAAATTAGTCCAGTCAATTAAGCAAACTGGTGATCAACATATTGATGTTTACACCCCTTTAGTGCTTTTTAATTCCATACCTGAATCTTACCCTAATTTAAGATTTGATCTTACATATGGTAGGGACCAAATTACTCTTGATACAATGGGATAAAGAGTAAGGAGTTAGATCTAAAAGCTAATCAGGAAAAATCAATTGTTAATAAAGTAAACATGGTTAGAGGAAGGACAATCATTGAGAATAATAGAAAATCTCATCAAAATCAAAATTATGGCATGAGTAAAAGGAGAAGCAAAAATAGGTTGAGTGCAAAGGAAAGACATGAAATGTGTTACAATTGTGGTGAAGTGGACCATTTTAAAAAGGAGTGCCCTAATCCGAAAAGGAAAAATCAAAATCAAGAACAAAACCAAGGTGATTGCAACTTAGCTTCTGGTAGTAATGTTTCCGCTGATGTGTTTACGGTTACTGATTCTTGTGATAATGTTGTGAATTCTGTGCATTCTGCTTGTGCTAGTGAATGGCTTATAGATTCTGGTTGCACTTATCATATGACACCATTGAAATCATTGTTTACTACTTATAGAGAAGTTAATGTTTATTCTGTTTCTCTGGCTAACGAGAAAAAATGTGATATACTTGGTATTGGTGATATTGATTTGAAATGCAATTCTGGTTATGTTTTAACTTTGAAAAATATGAGACATGTGCCTGAATTATATAGCAATTTGATTTCATGTGCCTTGTTAGAGGATGATGGTTTAGAAGGAAAATAGGGTAAGGGTGTTATGAAAATACTAAAGGGGTATTTAGTTATTGCAAAATGTGAAACGTCGGAACTTATATGCTTGCCATGCTTTACCTATGTCTACTTATGAGATTTATGCTAATGTCGTTAAGGAAGATAAAACGATTTTGTGGCATAAGAGACTAGGTCACATAAGTAATAAAGGGTTAGAAATTTTGCAAAAAACGGGTGTTTTTGGAAATGAAAAATTTTCTGGTTTACCTTTTTGTGATACTTGTGTTAAGAGCAAACATCATAAAGTGAGTTTTCCACCCCCTTCCCTAGGAAAGCATTCTAGCAAGAAATTCCTTGACTACATACATGCCGATGTATGGGGGGCCTCTAGTGTGCCCACTCAAGGTGGCAGTATATATTTTCTATCCATCATTGATGACTTTTCACAAAAAGTCTGGGTTTTCTTAATGAGACACAAATCTGAGTCGTTTGAGAAATTTAAAACTTGGAAAGTTTTTATTGAAAATCAAACAGGAAAGAAAATCAAAATGCTTAGGACCGATAATGGATTAGAATTCTGTAATCATGAGTTTGATGAATTATGTGCTATTCATGGTATTGGTCGACATAAAACTGTTCCCTATAACCCGCAACAGAATGGTGTTGCCGAGTGTATGAACATGACTCTTTTGGAAAGAGTGAGAGCTATGCTCAATACTTCGGGTCTCTCCAAACGTTTTTGGGGAGAGGCAGTTGTAATTGCCGCCTATATCATCAATAGGTCCCCCTCTGTGCCTTTGCATGGTAGATGCCCTGAAGCGGTCTTTACGGGCAAAGAGATTGATATCTCGCATATGAGGGTGTTCGGTTGTGCGGCTTATGCACATCAAAGACATGACAAACTTGAACCTAAGGTCGCTAGGTGTGTTTTTAGGGTACCAGGAGGGTGTGAAGGGGTATAGACTTTGGTTAAAAGAGGAAAATGGTTTTAAGACCATAATTAGTAGGGATGTTGTCTTCAACGAACTTGAATTTCCTTACTTGATTCCTGCTCAACCTATACCTGTTAATGATGTTCCCCCTCCCCTGGCTCCAATTGCGGTGGAGCAACCCCATGTTGTTGATGATGTGCCAACCGAAGATGTGGAAATTGATCATGAGAATGTTGAAATTGAACACAATGAAGATAATGAAAATGTAGAGGATGAGCATGTCCCGGAAATAGAAACTCTAGATGACTACAAACTTGCTAGGGACCGACCTAGACGGGAAGTTAGGATACCATCTAGACTTAATGATTTTTATATGACATCTTTTGTGTTTAGTGTGTTTGATTCTCTTGACAATTGTGATGAACCTAAATCTTACCATGATGCTTTAAAGTCTTCTCATTCTGCTAAGTGGTTAAATGCTATGAAAGATGAAATGGACTCGTTGCATGTTAACCAAACATGGACCTTGGTCCCTAAACCTAAAACATGTTCTCTTGTTGCTTGCAAATGGTTGTTTAAAGTTAAGACTGAGAATGAGAGTGTTAGATTTAAAGCACGGTTGGTTGCTAAAGGATTTACTCAAAAGGAGGGGATAGATTACAAAGAATTTTTTGCTTCGGTTGTCAAATTTACTACGGTAAGAGTCATGCTTGCTTTAGTTGCTCAGTTTAATTGGGAATTAAAACAAATGGATGTGAAAACGGCGTTTTTACATGGTGACTTGGATGAAAAAAATTTCATGAGACAACCCAAAGGTTTTGTTGATAAGAGAAATCCCGACTATGTGTGTTTATTGAAAAAATCTTTGTATGGCTTGAAACAATCTCCTAGGATGTAGAACAAGAAGTTTGATATGTGTATGTTGTCTTTAAAATTCACTCGTAGCTCCTATGATCATTGCTTGTATTTTAAAGCCAACTATTCTACTCATGTGTTCCTATTGATTTATGTTGATGATATGCTTATTATCAGTCCTTGTATTAAATCAATTGAAAATGTGTAAAATTGTCTTAGTGCGAATTTTGACATGAAAGATCTTGGAGATGCTAAAAAGATTTTGGGAATGAACATTGTTAGAGATAGAAAGAATTCCACTATTTCTCTTAATCAAATTTCTTATGTGCAAAAGATTTTGAGTAAATTTAGGATGGAGGATGCTAAACCTGTTGATGTGCCTCTAGGAGGACATTTCATCCTTAGTAAAAATCAGGCTCCCCAAACTGATTTTGATAAAAAAACAAATGGAGAAAATGCCTTATTCTAATGCGATTGGTTTCATTATGTATCTTATGGTTAGCACTAGACCTGATATAGCCTATGCTATTAGTTGCTTGAGTAGATACATGTCTAACCCTGGTATGCCTCATTGGGAAGCGGTCAAATGACTTCTTAAATATCTTGGTTATTATGTGAATTATGGCTTGAAATTCTCCAAATGCAATGAAGGTGTTGTATTGAAAGGTTATGTGGATTCTAACTATGCTAATGATAGAGATAGTGGGAAGTCTACTACTTCTTATGTGTTCACTTTGTGTGGTTCATGTGTTAGTTGGAAATCTCAATTACAACCCATTGTTGCATTGTCTACTACCGAGTCTGAGTTTGTTGCTATAACGGAAGCTTTTAAAGAAGCGACTTGGTTGAAAGGATTGATAACTGAAATTTGTTTTCTAAAGGAAAAAGTTTTGGTTTATTCTGACAATCAGTCAGGAATTCAACTTTGCAAAAAACCCTATTTTTCATGATAGAATGAAACATATCGCTGTTCGTTTTCATTACTTGAGAGATTTAATTGAAAATGGTTTTATTTTTCTAGAAAAAATTCCATCTCAGTATAATCTTACGGATATGAATACGAAATGCTTACCTGTGTTAAAATTTCAAACATGCTTGAAAATTTTGAATTTTGATACCGGTGGTTGAATACATGTTTTGTGTCCCTGTTTCCTTACTTTGTGTTTGGAAAGTGAGTTTTGTCAATTCTACAGTTTTTCTTTGTGAAAATCTGTCTCCCGTTCTTGGTTCCTTCTTTGTGTTGGATCAAGTTCGGGATATGCTATGATGTTCCCCACTTATGTCCATGAGTTCAATATGATGATCCCGATACTTGTTCCAAGGTGGAGATTGTGAGTGTTGGCTTGGCCCAAAAGGGCAGCCCACTTAGTATACCCAAACCCAGCAACCCAAGACCCATAACCCACTTACCTTTTTCCCTCCTTTGTTGACTTTCGGCTGATTGGTTTTTAGTTTTGGGGAATCTTTGATTTCCCATTGATTATGGCTCTTTCCTTCTTGAAGCCTCTGTTAGCCGCGTCCCTGCTCCTCTGCCGTTTTCCTCGGGCTGATTGACTGTTTGGCTGGTTATATATACTCCCTTATGTCTGTCTCTTGCAGTGCATTAGTATCCGATTAAGTCCATCTTCAAAGGAGGTAATTTCCTTTGGTAATCTCTCTCTCTCTCTCTGCGTCTCTGCCGAGCCGTGCTTCTTGGTATACAATGTGTGTGTATGCGTGAGCTTAGAGATTACAGTGATAGTGAGTTCTGTGAGGGTGGGTTTCGGGTTGTGTGGGATTTCTTGTTGGAAGGCTGGGTTGTATACACAGTCGGGTGAAATCCTTGGAAACATTGTCCTTTCGGTAGTGAACTCTTTGATTGGACTGCTATACTTTGTGTATAGGTAGTGAGGATCTGAGCCTAGGCATTATAAGCCCTAAACAAGTGATAACTTGATGCAGGAAACCCAAAGCACCCATAGTGATCCGAAATAGGCCATAAGGCTATTTTCATAAAATCTATAGTGGGACCTCGCAACACTCATTTCTTGCACTTTCCCGTTTTCCCCTAAAAAAGGGAGAATGAGAATGAAAGGGTGGTGCATTACTATATCCTGGTATCCCCTAAAAAAGGGATAACTTGATGTAGAAAACCCAAAGCTCCCATATTGGACCAAAAATTCACTGAAAGTTACCGAGGCGTATTCAAACGCGCTATCTTAGACAACACTCATCTCGCACTTTTAATTTCATCTTCCCCTAAACAAGGCAGGGTGGAATGAGAGCAGTGGTGTCCTGCATCCGCACGTACGCGCACCCCATCCAAGGGCACGCGGGGCGCGGGCACAAGTCCCGAGAACCCACAATAACCACACATTATTCCATAACCTTCATGTACTAATCGTTATACTCGAAGTCACGCTTATAGCGAAAACATGACTATCCCATAGTCACACACCCGTGAGAACCCATGAGTGTACGTAATCTTAACTTGTATGGAATTGTAGTCCATCCAATGTTCAAATCTCATAACTATATAGTAGTCTCTAATATACTTGTGCCCTAACGTTCACACCCATAGTCAACTCTCTTGAGTTACTAAACTAAGTCAACTTTTCCCCAAACTCCAAGCATCTCGGTTGTATGGATTACTAAATTAGTTAAGCATCATTACATGATTATAGAAGAAACTTCTAGGGTTTAGGTGTCACATTGGACACTCATAAAGAATTTTTTTGAGTCTTCACAACCAAGACCATACTCGTCTCAAATGTCGTAGGATCCCAACTCTACATTCATTAATGTATTATCGATCCTTATTCAACTCCATCAAGTCTTAACTCTACTTTTCATCTTTTAGGTCATTATTGACATAAACCGCCAAGTTCATCAAATCATAACTTAATTGATATTCTTATATCAAAAATCATAAACCCAAACATCTCAAGTGTATCAACATTACTATTGTGTTCATAACCCGAGACTAACCTATTAGTCTCAATTCATAGAGTGTCCAAGAGTACACTCATAACATTCATGCACGAATCGGTCATCTAATCATAATCCCCAATTCATCATATTTCATACAAGAATCGCATCTTACATTCTATAGCAAGCCGGTGCACTAACGTGCACTAAAAAGGGCTCCCAAGATTCAGTGTTCTCATTATCTTGCACTCTAACCATTGTAGAGTTCCGTATAAGGGTATGAGACTTAACTAACACATTCATTGGGACTTAAATCGAAGTCCTAAAACATCAAATATCACATTGACTCGTAATCTCCCAATCAAACACAACAAACTCTTTGAGGTTCAACCCCAATGTTTACAAATCAAAATCACATATAAACTCATCTTATAGACAAGATATAACTCAACAAAACATGCAGAATAATATCTCTAGCATCCTAGTATGATTTTGAGCTAGAGAGAGAAAGAAGAAAGTTTAGTAACTTACCGAAAATGAACTAACAAACCTATACAAAATGGAGATTACAACGGAAGTAGTCTACTCATTGAGGGATTCGCAACGGTGGTCTCGACTAGAAATTCAGATGATTGGAGCAATGGGGGTGAGATTACACATAGTAATCTCACCAAGAACAAACACACATTCTCTCTTGTGTTAGAATTCTCTATGGCTAAAAATGAGAGAGAGGAGAGAGACAGAGAGAGAGGGCTGAAGATGGGGTTTTCAACTGATCGTGTTGTCGGTTTTTGAGTGGTTCTCCCCTCACTTAGATTAGTGTTAACATAACTTAATCAACCCCTAAAACTTATCAACAATAATCATCCAACATGTATGGACTAATATAGGTCTATTACAGACTAATTAGAAAGGGTTTGGGGGGATTTCATTAAGGGTAGATAGGTAAAATAACAGCAAATCTGTAACAGCAAAAATCATCGGTGCATATGCCTCCCTCTGATGGCGCGAGCGCTTCGTGCCAGATTTAGGGTTTTCTAACTTTCCACCTGGGGACGCGAAGCTTCACGCGAGAGTGATGCGTGCGCGTCTTCCAACTTTCTCAAAGGGTTTAAATTGAAGTCTTACAAGCCCCGAATCCAACCTCAAACAACCTAGGGAGTTTTCTCGCTCAACATGAGTCCAAAACGTGCTAGAACGATGCACAAATCGACTCAAATATCGAAACGAAGTACGACAAACCATCGATCAAAGAGACGATCAAACAAGTATATATGCACACATGTCTAAAAGCATGTTAAAGATCCAGATGAATGAACTTGAACCCGTGTACGAAGTTAAACCGCAACTAAGTGCATCGAAACTACGAAAGACAAAACGTTAACAAAGTATGAGTCGTTAACTCAAACTTACGACAACGACTATACTTCAAATGTCGTGATCACAAGTAAACCTTACGATCAAATAGTTCACTCCTTTTTCATCACTTTCCCCCTCATCTACTCCAACAAAATCTATTTCATCTCTATCACCATTGTTGCAGAAGGTAGGCGAAGAAGGGGTATGTGGTAGGGATATTGATGTCGGCGGTGGCGCGCAGAAGGGGTATGTGGTAGGGATGTTGGGAAAATGAGGTTGTTGCAAATAGTGACATCCGCATCACTATAGAGAAGTCCAATCAAATCCTTCCTTATTTGTCAAAATGACGTAGGAATTGGCTTATATCTTTTTATTGTTCGTTGTGCTCCAATCACTGGTACACGAGAGTAGGGACCCATAATAGGCTTGAAAGTGGATTCTTTAGTCTTTCTGTGATTTTCAGTCAATAGTTTGTACATGTAGAATATCTTAATAAGGTGTAAATCGGAACCACCGAACCACGGAACCAAACCAAACCAGTCGGTTTGGTTTGGTTTTGGTCGAAGACGGTTCGATTTCAGTTTCAAAAATTGAAAAACCACGCGGTTCGGTTTTGTTCACATTTTTTGGTATCGAACCAAACCAAACCGAACCGAACCAAATCACCTTATATATTTTTATTTATTTATTATAGAATATATATTATATTACATTTATTAACTATTTTGAACTTTTGATTTATTCATAATATATATATATATATATATATATATATATAGACGGATACTAAACCAAACAAAATCTTGATTGTTAGAGAACTACGGAGTATTATTTTTTCCATTATTTGTGTTTATTTTAGATTTTGTATTGTTTTATTTATGATAATTTGTTGTTAGTAGGTTATTTCCTAATTTTGATGTTAATTCCAAATTAAAATCTTATTTTTATTGTTATTTTAAATGTTGGTTAATTTTATTAAAAATAATTTATATAAACCACAAAACCAAACCAAACCAAACCGGGTGGTTCGGTTCGGTTCGGTTCAAAGTCTTACTCGGTTTGGTTTGAGATTTTTGAAACCACTAGGAGGCGGTTCGGTTTGTGATTTTAACATAAACCAAAGCAAACCGAACCATTTACATCCCTAGTTGCAAAGATATAC
Organism: Codonopsis lanceolata; assembly: GCA_013146195.2. Classification (NCBI taxonomy): domain Eukaryota; kingdom Viridiplantae; phylum Streptophyta; class Magnoliopsida; order Asterales; family Campanulaceae; genus Codonopsis; species Codonopsis lanceolata. The sequence goes on along the minus strand of JABEVN020000159.1, from coordinate 49,657 downwards.
TTGTGATGGAATGTGTATATGATTGTGATGAATTAATGTTTGGTGATTGGGATGATAATAATGAATTTGTTTTACACTAATTATGCCCAGATTGAAAATTGACCATAGATCTAATTTTTAATTAATTTACTGGTTGTTGTTATGCCACTTTGTTTGCTCCTTGGGACATTAAATCTATGTAATTGATGAAGATGAAGACAGGGGCATGGGTATGGGCAGTCGAAGGGAGGAAGAGGCATCGCCAAGAATAGAGGCGGTGGCGGCAGGTAATTGTGTGCTCATGTGTGTGTGCGTGTGTGAGATGGGGGCTATTATCAAGGCCCCAAATATGAGAAATTGGAAAGGGTTATATTTGCTTGGGAAATAGGGGGATTTAACAAAAAAACAGATATTTGACATAACTTAATGATTAAATATAATGTTCATTAAAAAAAAATTGGTTAATTTGCAGCCTAACTAATGTACAATAACAAGAATAACAATTTTAAAGTTTTGGTGACGGTATTATAAATTTTTGAAAAGTTGGGTAACTCAAATATGAGTTATTCCTTGCTACTTTATTTAATGTTCTTGTTATTATAAATTAAAAAAGAAAAGAAAACAGTGAAAAGAAAATGTAGAAAGAGATAAGAAGAGAAAAAAAGGTCACAAGGTTTGAATTTGAAAAAACAGAGTGCATATTTTAAAATAATTTTTTAAAGATAGATTAAACTAGTTTGAATTTGAAAAGAAAAAAAAAATCCATTTTAGCCCCTAATGAGGTGGCCCAGTGATAGACATGAGGCTTCACAAAGTGTGAGGTCTCAGGTTCGATCCCTTCCCATGCCCCCCTTAGTAGGAAAAAAAATTTTGAAAAGAAAAAACTTTGTAAAAAAAAATATATGATAGTGTCGCCCCTAGAGTATTTTTTCTTTTTTTGTTTTAAACAATTAAAAAAAATAAAGATAGATTAAATTGGTTTGAAACAATTTTTTTTAAAAGTTAGATTAAATAGGTTTGAAATTTAAAATAAGTTTTTTTTTTTAAAAAAATTTACACTAGTGTCACCCCTACGGGGCAACACTAATTAATTAATGTTTCCTCGTAGAGGCTACGGGGTGACACTAGTGTATTGTTTATTTTATTTTTTTAATATTTTCCACTTTATACACTTTATTAAAAAATTAAAGTTGGATTACACTTGTTTGAAAAGAATTTTCTTTTATGTTAGATTAAACTAGTTTGAATTTGAAATAAAAAAACACTAATAAGTGTTGCCCCGCATGGCAACACTAGTATATTTTTTTAAAAAAACATTGCTTTTTCGTTTTATACAATTTTAAAAAAATACTTAATTTTTTTATTTTTTTCGTTTTATAAAATTTATAAAAGTAAGAATTTAAAGTTGAATTAAGTTGGTTTGAAAATATTTTTTTAAGTTAGATTAAAATGGTTTAAATTTGATAAGATTTTTTTAAAAAATACACTAGTGTCACCCTAGAGTATTATTTATTTTTTTTGCTTTTTTGTTTTATGAAATTTATTACAAAAATTAAGTTCGCTTGAAAAGAAATGTTTTTTTGAAGTTAGATTAAACATGTTTGAATTTGAAAGAAAAAATATTTGTTTAAAAATTCACTAGAGGCAAAAATAGTGTATTTAAAAAAATTGTTTTTTCGTTTTATACAAAATTTTAAAAATATTTACAAATTTTGTATTTAGCTTTTCGTTTTATACAATTTATAAAAATTAAAAAATTATTTAAGTTGGATTAGTTTGAATTTGTTTTTAATTTCGTTAATGGGCATAATGGTCATTTTTCTAGTTGGGGGATTGTATTGGAGAAATTAGGGGGGTTGTACTAAGTTAATTTCTTAATATACTCCCTTCGTCCCTAAATAATCGTCTTAGTTGATCCGATACACAGTTTAAAAAAAAATTGACTTGATTATTTATATTGGTTTAATGTGTAATTTTCTTTAAAGTCCATGTGTATGTGACTCATAATTAAAGTATGGTGAAAAAGTAAGAGTAAAGTGGTAAAAATGATATTCTAAAAAAATAAGTTTTAAACTAAACAATTATTTTAAGACGGACGAAAAAAAAAAAAAAGGACGATAATATAGCGACAGATGGAGTATTTATTTGTAAGTTATTGATTATTGGTTTGTTATAGTAGCCGTCGTGAACTTTACCGATTTAATTAAATTTAAATAAGTATAGAGTGATGACGTTTGTGGTAGGGACGGGTTACCTGTGCATACATGTGGGTGTCATTGTTGTGATTGGTAAAAAGGAGGAAAAGGAAAGGAATGAACTCAGAAACGGACGTAAGATCTTCCTTGTAATTAAGACACTGAAGACTGAATAGTGGGGAGAAGAATTTTTTGTTTTTTTTAATTGAATTTGAAAAGATGATCTTATGTAGGGACGGGTTACCTGTGCATACAAGGAAGATTTTCTTTTCAAATTCAATTAAATAAGTAGATAAACTTGGAATTTGAATAAAAGATGCTATGACAAAGACAATTGAACTTAAATTTCATCTGATTAGTATTTCAAAATTTAATGGTAAATTTTTTTTATTTGTTGATAGATTTTATTACATTTGATTTAGATGTGTGTTAATTGATTAAAATTATTAAAGTTTGATAGATTTTAAAACCGGTACCTCCTTTAAAACATTGTGTATGGTACTAAATATATCTATATAAATTCTTTTTTTTTTCTACCAAAAATTAAAGTCTAATAGAGTTTAAAATCGGTGCCTCCTTTATACATGGTAAATTTTTTTTTTATACCAATTGTTGTTGTCAAAATCAGTTAATACCAGATAGATTTTATCACATTTGATTTTAACGTGTTTCAATTGATTAGTACTCCAAATTTTCATGGTAATTTTTTTTAAAATTTTCGGGTAAATTTTATCACATTTGATTTAGACATGTTTCAATTAATTAAAACTCCTCAATTCTCATGGTAATTTTTTTATTTACCATTTTTTTTCTTACAAAATCAGTTTGTACCGGATAGATTTTATCATATTTGATTTAGACAAGTTTAATTTGATTAGGACTCCTCAATTCTCATGATAGAAGTTTTTTCATTTTTATTATTTTACTCATACTCGGTCAATTTAAAATAGATTTTATCAAATTTGATTAAGCGTGTTCCACCAACACCACAAACAACTACTATGAAATAGCTTGCAAATTCTATCTACAAAATTCGCATGAATTTTTTGTTTGATTGTTTGGTGTGATCTTGCGTTTTTTTTTTTTTTTTGATGTATTAATTATGTGAACATATTGCTGTTGTTGGTTCATTTAAATAGCTTGCAAATTCTATCTACAAAATTAAGTTTCAGAAACAACATTATGTCAACCGTGTATCGTACGGATAATAACCTAGTTTTCTAACAAACTATAAAACAAACAACAAATCTGTCAAGTCAATGCAGCTCGTGATGAAGCTGCATCCAAAATCTGAAGAGCTCTCAGTGTCTTCTCTTTATGTAATCTATCTGTTTCAGCGTCTATCAACATGTATGTGATCTTCATATATATATATATATATATGTGTGTGTGTGTGTGTGTGTGTGTGTGTGTGTGCGTGTGCGAGAGAGAGAGAGAGAGAGAGAGAGCTAGAGTCCTACACAAATAAGAAAACCAAAACTCCAAAGAAACAAAGGATTAAGAAATAAATTAGTTTCCAAAATTAATTTCATAATTTAAGTCAAAGTATCTCACCAAAGATTTTATCAATTTAATTAAGTACTCTTGAGAGCTTTTGGAAGTGATTAGATATGGTAATTACTTACCAAAACTTTATGACCAAGAAAGATAATCAATATGATAACTTTTTACCATAGCTTTAGGACTAAGAAACTTATTAAATATGGTAACTCCTTACCATTGTGTTTACACCAAAAAAGAACACAACAATAAAATCAATAGAGAAAAATAGGACGACCCTATTTTACCCTTCCAATTCAATAGATGAAGTTTAATCGGGAGCTTCATCCGTAACTAAGTTTCTGAATTCTAACAGCAAAGAGTGTTTCAATTGTGTTGAACAAAATTAATCGCTATCTAAATATGTGGGATCCACGTAGTGTTGAAAAACAAATGCGGAACGGATCTTTGCAAACCCACACACCCACTCAAGTAAGTAACAAATGAGGCACAATATTTACGTGGTTCAGAGAAGTCCTCCTACGTTCACGGGCGGCAACCAAACAAAATCACTATTATCAAAGTGATTACAAAGTGCTTACAAAGTGTATTACTCACACTCGTCTCACACTACAAATATTACAAATGTATCTCTCTCAAAGTGTTTCTCACACTACTACAACTTGCCACACACCTAGAATGAGTCCTAGCCAAGCCTATTTATAGGCACAAACCATCCAAGACAAAGGATGTATCCAAGTGAGAAATAGAACACCAAAAGTTTCTTTGGAAACTCAAACATCATCCATACATTCACCACATGGATAATGTACTTAGATTATTCTAGAACTTGAGCCAAATCCAACAATCTCCACCTTGGCGAAAGTTCCAAACCATATAGCCAGTTTTGGTTGCCGCCACAGAACCAACTACTCTTTCTTTCCAATGTTGATCAACTCCAAGCAATGCACAAATTTATCTCGAGTAACCACTTTCGTTAACATGTCAGCAGGGTTGTCAGCAGTCCCAATCTTCAATAACCAAATGTCACCTTCATTAATAATTTCACAAACAAAATGAAAGCGAACATTAATATGCTTCGTGCGAGCATGGTGTACTTGGTTCTTCGATAAACAAATAGCACTATGGCTATCACAATACACGTCAATGTGTTTCTGCAAAATCCCCAAGTCATTCACCAAACCGTGCATCCAAATAGCTTCCTTAAAAGCTTCGGTAACTGCCATATACTCTGCCTTGGTGGTAGATAATGCAACTGTAGACTGAAGCGTAGAACGCCAACAAACTGGTCCACCAGCCATAGTGAACACATAACCAATAGTAGATCGTTGCATGTCCAAATCACCAGCATAGTCGGAATCAACATAACCAACCACAAGTTTATCAAGCTCAAGTTTTTCCACTTTCTGAAACTTGAGACCAACTTCAACAGTACCATGAATGTACCTCAATATCCACTTAACAGCTTGCCAATGCCCTTTTCCAGGATTGTGCATGTAACGACTAACTTTGCTTAAAGCTTGAGCAATATCAGGTCGGGTACAAACCATAGCATACATCAAAGCACCAATAGCATTCGCATAAGGAACCTTTTCCATATGAATTTTCTCTTCATCTGAACTAGGACACATCAAAGCACTAAGCTTGAAATGAGGAGCAAGCGGAGTACCAACGAGTTTTGTCGAGCCATTCATCCCAAATCTTGCCAAAACCTTCTCAAATTATGTGGATTGAGTCAACCAAACAATACCATTTTCTCGATCTCGCTTAATCTCCATCCCAAGTATCCTTTCAGCTTCACCTAAGTCCTTCATATCAAACTCCTTCGAAAGTTGGGCCTTCAATTTATTAATTTCCACCTTGCTCTTGGATGCAATCAACATGTCATCAACATACAAGAGCAAATAAATGAAGGAACCATCTTTGCGTTTTCGAAAATACACAATGGTCAAATTGGCTTCGAGTGTAGTCATGCTCCACCATGAACTGATCAAACCTCTTATACCATTGTCGAAGAGACTGCTTAAGTCCATACAAGGACTTCTTTAATTTGCAAGCCAATTTTCCTTACCAGCAACTTGAAAACCATCAGGTTGGGTCATATAGATCTCCTCCTCCAAATCTCTATGCAAGAAAGCAGTCTTCACATCAAGTTGTGCAAGCTCAAGATCAAATTGAGCAACTAATGCCAACAATATCCGGATAGATGAATGCTTAACAACTGGAGAAAATATCTCATTGTAATCTATCCCTTCCTTTTGTGCATAACCTTTTGCTACCAATCGAGCCTTGTAGCGAATACTAAGAGTGTCTTCTTTCTTGGCAAACACCCACTTGCACCCAATTGCTTTCTTACCCTTCGGAAGCTCCACCAAATCCCAAGTCTGATTTTTCTTTAAGGACTTCATTTCCTCATCCATAGCCTCTTGCCATTTCGAACTATCAGAATTATGAATAGCTTCTCTATAGCTATCGGGAACACCTTGATCATAGGAAGAGCATATGCAACCATGTCATCAAAACAGCGGGTCTTGAATCTCCCTTCGTGGTCTATCTCTTGCAATAAAATACTCTTGTTCATTATTCTCTGCTCTTCAACCTCAATGTGGCTTGGCTCCACGATTTGAGTTCTCGAGAACTCTCTTCCACTTGTTCAATAGATTCTTCAAAACAGAGTAAATGCTACCTTCTTTACCTCGCTTGGGGCATCAATCTCTTTCTTTTCTTTCTTCAAGGACATCACAAATTCATCAAATGTCACATCTCGACTCTTAACAATCTTCTTAGTTTCGTGGCACCACAATCGAAACCCTTGACATTACTACTAAAGCCCATGAACTTGGCTTTCTTTGCTCGAGGGTCCAACTTAGAGTCATCAATATGATAGTAGGCAGGACATCCAAATACGTGCAACTGATCATAATCTGTGATAGGTTCTCCATACCATACTTCAAGAGGTATCTTCCCTCCATTTCCAACTGTAGGCAACCGATTCACCAAGTGAAGCTGCATAGGCGAGAGCTTACGCCCAAAATGCCTTACTCAACCCCGCTTGGGACAACATGCATCGAACCTTTTGCACCAGGTGCGGTTCATTCTTTCTCGCGACTCCATTTGTGGTTTACCAGTGAAGTGTCGAACAATACCCTCTTCTCGCCAAACTTCCAAAAAAGGGTCATATTTGTACTCACCACCATTATCTGATCGCAACTTCTTAATCTTTCGGCCCGTTTGGTTCTCCACCATTTTCTTCCATTCAAGGAAAATTCTAAGGACCTCATCCTTGTGCTTCATAGGGTACATCCAAACTCTTCTAGAGTAATCATCAATAAAGGTGACGAACCACCTTTTTCCACCCAATGAAATATTTTTCGCGGGACCCCATACATCTGAGTGAATATAATCCAATATACCCTTGGTTTTATGGATTTCAGTATCAAATTTCACTTTTCGATGTTTGCCATACACACAATGTTCACAAAATTTGACTTTACCAGTTTTAGCACCTTTGAGTACACCTTGTTTCACCAACGTATGAAGTGGCTGCTCTCCAACGTGTCCAAGTCTCATGTGCCATAACGTCGACATATCTGACTCTTTCGAGCTTGCAATGGTTGCTTGTTCAACAGTTGTGCTTCCTTCAAGGTAGTACAAGTTACTTCTTCGAGTCCCTTTCATAACAACCAAGACGCCTTTAGTTACCTTTAGGTGACCTCCATCCAAAGTGACACGATAGCCTTTTGCATCTAAGGCTCCTAGAGAAATCAAATTCTTCTTCAAATCAAGGACATAATGAACTTCAGTGAGCTTACGAACAACTCCATCAAACATCTTCAAATGCACAGAACCAATCCCCCTTGTTTTGCAAGTGTTGTTGTTACCCATATAAACAACTCCACCATCAAGTTCTTCAAAGTTAGAGAACATTTCTTTGTAGGGGCACATGTGGTAGGAGCAGCCGGAATCCAAGATCCACTCATCAACATGACTGACTGAAAGTGAGAGTGAGACCGTCAAAGCGTCATCTGTGTCGCTATCATCTTTCCTAGCCACATTTGCTTTTGATTCATTCTTTTTCATTATCTTGGGGGCAATCTTTCTTCCAATGGCCTTTTTGACGACAATAAGCACATTCGTCTTTGCCAATTTTCTTTCGATCAACTGTCCCCTTGATTTTGATGTGAGCGACCACGCCTTCCATTGTTTCTACTAGTGGTCCTTCCTTCACGAACAATTAAGGCATCTGAATCTGAGTCTCTAAAGGTTCCCTTGTCCTTTCTCCGTACCTCGTTATTCATCAAAGCATTAGAAACATCATCAAAACTAAGTTCAGATTTTCCATGCAACAAGGTAGTAGTCAAATGTTCATATGACTCAGGCAAATAATTTAACAATAATAATGCATTATCATTATCAGCAACATCAACATCAAGATTTTGCAAATCAGTGATGATCTTGTTAAATTCATTTAAATGTTCACCATCGAATTACCTTTCTTGTAATCAAAACGGAAGAGCTTCTTTTCAAGTAGAGTTTATTCTCTACACTTTTCTCGCATATATTTGGCCTCGAGTTTGTCCCATAACTCTTTTGCCAAAGACACCCTCATGAACGGATATTTTTGGTCTGTCCCAAGACAGGAACGAATAGTTTCACAAGCTTGTCTATTAAGCTTATTCCATTCAACATCTTCCATATCTTCGGGCTTTTCCTCGAAGGTGAATTCGAGGTCTTGCATAGCCAAAAGATCCAAAACTTCACCTTGCCAAATGCCAAAATTATTTTTGCCATCAAACTTTTCAACTTCAAGATTAGTACTAGACACCCTTTGCCCTCTTTTTTGTGATTTAGTACTAGTATTAGTACTAGACTCAACTTTTTCTGCCATTTCAAACAAAAAATCCAAACAATTATCCCAACAAAGGAATAAACCACTTACTGCCTAGTATTCCCCTTCTTTTTTTTCTTTTTCAGAAAACACCTACTGCCTAGTTTTCTTTTTCAAATATTACAATGGGCCAACGAACTAAGCCTTTCGGCCTTAAAAGAAACGTACAGTAAACAGAGGCAGAGAACCAACTTTAGGAAGAAAAATTGGAGAATGACTTATCTTGCTTTCTGTGAGTGTGGAGTAGCCTCAAGTGACTGCCGAGATTAATTCCAATGTTCTTCCCTTTGGTTCGATGAAGAAATCAAGCGCGATCTCAAAATTATTTGAGAAAATTCCAAAATCTCAATCGCCACGGCCGAAGCTCTGATACCAATTGTTGAAAAACAAATGCGGAACGGATCTTTGCAAACCCACACACCCACTCAAGTAAGTAACAAATGAGGCACAATATTTACGTGGTTCGGAGAAGTCCTCCTACGTCCACGGGCGGCAACCAAACAAAATCACTATTATCAAAGTGATTACAAAGTGCTTACAAAGTGTATCACTCACACTCGTCTCACACTACAAATATTACAAATGTATCTCTCTCAAAGTGTTTCTCACACTACTACAACTTGCCACACACCTAGAATGAGTCCTAGCCAAGCCTATTTATAGGCACAAACCATCCAAGACAAAGGATGTATCTGTTAACTATGAAGACAAAATCAAGAAGAAATTGAACTCTGTCAAGTCAGAATTGCATAAGAGCATCCAGATCAAGGCAAAGTTTGGAGAAGCAAGTGCAAAATGGAAGAAGTTCAAGGAAGCAACTACTATGGAAAGTTTTAGCACCTGGTTGTAATTCTTGAAACCAGATGGGTGTCGGGTGTAAATGTCGTTAGTCGCTAGTCATAGATCGCTTAGTTATTGATGTTGTTTGTTATTCCCTTTCCTTCTCTAATTTGGCTAGCAGACTATAGGATTATATATAGGCATTCTGTACATGTGATTTAGATCAATAAAGAAAGAAAACAATTCAAGGTTCAATTTTTATTCTCTCTCTTTTCTTGGTATCAGAGCCAAGAATACCTTGGCACCCGTACCCTTCCAGTCATCTATCCAGTTCCTCTCTTCCCTTTTTACCTTGGCGTAAAAGTCCAAACATGACGAAATCCAAAAGGCCTCCAATGAATCTTTCAAAGAACAAAGCAACAACAATAGAGATAGAATAGACTCCAATATGCATCCTCAGACCTACACAATAATGATCACCAGCTGATCTTGATTGCCACCAAACTTATTGGAAGTGAGAACTACAACTCTTGAAAAGATCCTTTGAGATAGCCCTGTCGGCCAAGAACAAGCTTTCAATCATAGATGGATCTTTCCTCACGTTCTGAAAAGGATGATCCACCGCATCCACTATGGGCAAGAGCCAATGACATGGTGATTTCTTGGACCTTCAACGTCACGAAGACATAAGCAATGCTAAGGTATGTTGTTAATGCTCATTCAGTTTGGAAAGAATTGGCAGAAAGATTTGCCAATATCGATGGCCATATGATTTTTCAATTAGAAAAAGATCTTCACAGAATTGAACAAGGAAATGTTGAATATTACTATCACAAGATGAAAGGAATTTGGGATGAAATTGCAGCCATGGATCCAACAACTGCTTGTAGGTGTCCATGTAACTGTGGAGAAGCCAAGAACCAAGAATCCAAGGAACAAAGAAGGCAGTTAATACAATTCTTGATGGGACTCCATGAAAGCTTTATGAACATCAGGGTCAAATCCTTAGAATGAAGCCTCTTCCTCCATTGGAGAGGCCTACTACATGATTAGGCAGAGGAGACTCGAGACAAGGCTATGTTCTCGAAAACAGTTTCATTGCCGCAACATTGCTCTACCATCCCAAACCAATTCTGTTAAAGCCTTTTCTGTTCCCTCTCAAACCAAGGCAAGCAACAACAAAACCCCATTCAAGAAGGGGATCTTTTGCAATTATTGCACCAGGGAGGGACACACCAAAGATGAATGCTATAGGCTGAAAGGATTCCCCATTAATCATCCAGGTAATCCTAACCACCCTGCTCATAGGTCCAGGCAGTCTAATAAAACTTTCCATAGTAGTTGCTTCCTTGAACTTCTTCCATTTTGCAGTTGCTTCTCCAAACTTTGCCTTGATCTGGATGCTCTTATGCAATTCTGACTTGACAGAGTTCAATTTCTTCTTGATTTTGTCTTCATAGTTAACACCCTCCCCACAAGTTGAGGGTGTGGTCAAGCTGACAACTCTCAACTTGGATATGAATTTCCAATGAAGACTTTTTCCTAAAAACTTGGTGAATATATCTGCCATTTGATTCTTAGTAGATATATGATGAAGGGAGATAAGTCCATTTCTAATTTTCTCACGAATGAAGTGGCAGTCTATTTCTATATGTTAAGTTCTGCCATGGTATACTGGATTATTAGCTACTGCAATGGCAGATGAACTCTCACAGAAGATATGAGTTGGGCCATTGAGATTGACTTGTAAGTCCTTTAGGAGGTTATGCATCCAGGTAATTTCACAACTAGTTGTGGCTAATGCCCTGTACTCAGATTCTGTGGAAGATCTTGAAACAATGGATTGCTTTTTAGAATGCCAGGATATCAGAGATTTTCCTAGCATTAAGCAAAAACCAGTTATGGACTTTCTATCATTAGGGTTGCCTGCCCAATCACTGTCACAGAAGGCCTGAAGATTGAATGGACTGCTGGAAGATAAATGGATCCCTTGATCTGGAGAAGCCTTGACATATCTGAGAACTCTATGTAATGCTTTTAGATGAGTATCTCTTGGTTCTTGGACAAATTGGCTCAGGCATTGGGCTGCAAAGGCCAAATCTGGTCTTGTAATGGTCAAGTAGATGAGCTTTCCCACTAGTTGTCTATATTCAGAAGGATTTTCAAGGAGGGTTCCTGCTTGGCTTAAAAGTTTACCATTGGGGTCATAGGGTATGGTGAGTGGTTTACTGTCAATAAGACCTGCTGTCTTGACAAGATCCATGGCATATTTTCTTTGGCTTAGGTGAAAGCCTTCAACAGACCTCATGACCTCAATCCTCAAGTAGTATTTGATGGGCCCTAAATCTTTAATGCTGAATCTTTGATGTAGAAGTTGTTTTAGGTTGTTGATGTGTTCATTATCATTTCCAGCCACAAGAACATCATCCACATAGACTAATACTGCAGTGAACTTTGATCCTTGTTTTAGAGTGAAGAGAGAATAGTCTGCCATGGATTGCATGTATCCTAGATTGATTAGGACTTCTGTAAGCTTTGAGAACCATTGTCTTGAGGCCTGTTTTAGGCCATATATGGACTTCTTCAATCTGCAAACTCTTCTCTGGCCAGCTTGTTGCTTATATCCTGGTGGCAGATTCATATATACTTCTTCTTCCAAATCACCATGCAGAAATGCATTGTTGACATCCAGTTGGTGTACATCCCATTTTGAAATGCTGGCAACAAGCAAGGATGGTTCTTACAGTGACCATTTTTGCCACAGGTGCATATGTTTCTGAATAATCCACTCCTTCAGTCTGGTTATATCCTTTTGCCACAAGTCTGGCTTTAAGCCTTTCCAGGCTGCCATCTGAGTTATATTTGGCCTTGTAGATCCACTTGCATCCTATAGCTCTTTTTCCTTGGGGTAAGTCTGTAATATCCCAGGTGTCATTGGCTTCAAGGGCATTGATTTCTTTGTTCATGGCTTCAATCCATCCAGGACTCAAAATGGCTTGGTTATAGGATTGTGGTTCTTGTATATGTGCAATGGAATTAGCACATGGTTTTGAGTAGGAACTGGACAGAACATAGTCTTTGAATTTGACAGGAAGTTGTTTAGTCCTGGTGGATGTTCTAAGAGGTTGATTTGCAGGAGGATCATTAGGAGGTTCAGTAATTTCTTCATGGTTTTGGTTAGTGGGATCAATAGTTGGTTCCCTTGGTTTCATGTCATCATGGAATAGGTTTATATCAATGTCAGATGTAACAGGTTTAGATTGTTCAGGTTTGATGAAGGGAAAGACATTTTCATGAAAAACAACATGTCTGCTAACAAAAACCTTTTTAGTTTCCATGTTGTATAATATGTAGCCTTTTTGGTCTGAGGGATAGCCCAGTAGGATACTTTTAATAGCCCTGGGTTCAAATTTGTCAGAAGGGTGAATAGAGGCAAAGCAAAGGCATCCTATGACTTTCAAATGTTCATATGAGGGTGTGGTTTTGAAGAGGAGCTCATGTGGTGTTTTAAAATTGGTAGCAGCAGTAGGGAGTCTATTGATGATGTGAGTTGCAGCAAGGAGGCAATATCCCCAAAAATGTATTGGAAGACCAGACTGGAACCTTATTGCTCTGGCCATATCTAGAAGGTGTTGGTGTTTTCTCTCAACAACTCCATTTTGTTGAGGGGTATCAACACATGAACTCTCATGTTTTATTCCTAAATTGTTAAGGTAAGGGATGACTTCAGAATTGTAAAATTCTGTCCCATGGTCAGTCCTGCAGAACTTAATGCTGGTTTTAAAATGGTTGGTGACATATGCATTGAATTGTTTTAAAAGGCTGAAGACATGAGTTTTGGTAGGCATGAGGAATGTCCAAACACCTCTGGAGTAATCATCTACAATAGTTAGGAAGTATCTGCAGCCATTCATGGTAGTCTTCCTGTATGGTCCCCATAAGTCACAATGAATAAGTTCAAAACAAGCATGAGACTTGATGTGACTAATATTAAAGGGAAGTTTGTGCTGTTTGGCCAAGGGGCATACATCACACATGGTAACATCTTCAGTGGAATATCTGTCATTTTTACAAGGAGGGAAGAGGTCTACAATTCTTTTGAGTGTGCTAAGGGAACTGTGACCAAGTCTTCTGTGCCAATAGTTGATGTCTTTGCTTCTTGAAGAATTCAGGCAAAAATGGGATTGGTTGTGGGCAGGATCAGCCTTGAATATGTAGAGACCTTCACTGAGGTTACCAATGGCTGTAGTCTTGGTCTTCTGATGGTCCTGGAAAATGCACTGAGTGTTGTTAATCTGAATATGGCAGTTGGTTTGTGAAATGAGTTTGGGAATGGAAAGAAGGTTGTATTTGAAATTAGGTATATAGAAGACATGATTAAGAGTGAGTTGGGGGTTAAGAAACACTTTGCCAACACAGTCTACATTAACACTAGATCCATTGGGTAAGGTTAAAGTAATAGGGTGATTAAGTTTCTTGACATCATGCATGATGGTGAGTGATGTGCATATGTGGTCTGTAGCTCCAGAATCAATAATCCAGTCTTGTATGGAGGGAGTGTTTACGTGTTTTCGATAATTGAAGTACCGCCATATTTGTCATGCCAACAAATCCTTGTCCATTCGATTCTTTGTTGTGATCTTCTGGACTTTCTTTGATTTTGAGTAGGTTCAGGACATGATTCAGTTATGCTTGCAGATTTTCCAATGTAGGCTGGTTGGAAGTGGAGTTTTTGCTTTCTACATTGACTTGATTGTTCTGGACTTGCATGACTTTAGGATTTCCAGGATGTGGCTGGTTTCCACAGTTGGTTTGATTCTTCCCATCATTCCCTTGTTGATCTTTATTAGACTGCCTGGACCTATGAGCAGGGTGGTTAGGATTACCTGGATGATTAATGGGGAATCCTTTCAGCCTATAACATTCATCTTTGGTGTGTCCCTCCCTGGTGCAATAATTGCAAAAGATCCCCTTCTTGAATGGGGTTTTGTTGTTGCTTGCCTTGGTTTGAGAGGGAACAGAAAAGGCTTTGACAGAATTGGTTTGGGATGGTAGAGCAATGTTACTGGCAATGAAACCTGTTTCAGGAACATAACCTTGTCTCTGAGTCTCCTCCTGCCTAATCATGTAGTAGGCCTCTATGGAAAGTTTTAGCACCTGGTTGTAATTCTTGAAACCAGATGGGTGTCGGGTGTAAATGTGCTGTTAGTCAGTTAGTCATAGATCAGTTAGTTATTGATGTTGTTTGTTATTCCCTTTCCTTCTCTAATTTGGCTAGCAGACTATAGGATTATATATAGGCATTCTGTACATGTGATTTAGATCAATAAAGAAAGAAAACAATTCAAGGTTCAATTTTTATTCTCTCTTTTCAGTATCCAAGTGAGAAATAGAACACCAAAAGTTTCTTTGGAAACTCAAACATCATCCATACATCTACCACATGGATAATGTACTTAGATTATTCTAGAACTTGAGCAAAATCCAACACGTAGAATATTGTAGACCAAGATTAATCAGTAATTTATAATCTACAAATTTTATGCAAAATAAGCTGTTGTGACTTGTGACGCTAACTCCTAAATACTTGCTTCTCGAATTCACGTAGTAATATTGTTGACCTTATCATTTTACAGCTCGTTATGTGGTCATTCTGTCTACATTTATAAGAAATATGAGGAAGCAACATATGAAACAGCCTGCTCAAGGTTACTTAGTGTTCACGCTGTACAGTGTACACAGTTCGAAGATTGATGTTTTACAAATGGATAAACACCCTTTTCAGGATATGTTCTAACTGCCATTACCTTTAGTTTGTTTTTTCATTTCAAATAAACTAAAGTCAACACTCATCATCCTGAATAACTCTTGCGTTTACGCAAACATCTGTATATATCTATATATATATCCACCCCCAAAGTTCATGAAACCTCAAGCCTTTCTCAATTCACTCTCGCTCTAATACTCTCTGCTGGTTTTATTCCTTGTTTGTTCTTTGCGCACAACGAAAAAGAAAATAAAAAATCTCTCTCGATCTCTCTAATTACATGGGTTCATTAAACCATCTCAACCAAGGCCAGTATCCACCTATGAGCGATTCCTCAGAGGCCAACAATCTCATGAGCTTTGAACTGCATAAAGCTGCAAAGGAAGGCAACATTGAAAGCTTAAAGAGAACCGTCAAAAAGATTTCCCATGAAAAAATGATACCTCGGTCGACTATTTATCTCCAATATAGCCCTTTGAAAAATACTTTGCTGCATATTGCATCCGACTTTGGCCGTGAAGACTTGGTCGAGTATCTCCTTAACAAATTCCCCGACTTCCTCAACCGGACAAACAACAAAGGTGACACTGCCCTCCATGTTGCGGCCAGAGCCGGACATCTCAACATCGTCACGATTCTTGTTGACAAGTCTTCTGGCAACGGCAACGACGATGTCATGTTGCTGCTAGTAATAAATAATGAAGGAAACACACCTTTGCACGAAGCGATGATTCATGGTCGTGAAAAAGTTGTGGATTTTTTTCTCAATTCATCAAAATTACAAGCATCAACATTTTACGTGAACAATAAAGAAGGAAAGTCGCCCTTGTATTTGGCTGTCGAAGATGGGAATGTCAAGAACGCGCGGAGCTTGTTGAGCATTGGATCTCGGATAGATGATCCAAATATTTTCCATGAAAACCTTCAGATGGGAAAGTCTGTTATTCACGAAGCTATATCCAGCCATAATTTAGGTACTTCCGAAACCATTTTATTTTTGAGTAGGATAGTGGGTCACACTTGCACCTGTATTTGAATGAAAAATACATAACGTATTAATGTTTATAATGTAACAAAAAAATTAGGTAATAAGGTTTTCTAAGTATATAACAGAAAATTAGGTAAGACGGTATTACAAGTATTTTATCTAAGACGGATCTTTTGAACCTACTCATCATGTGCTGGTGCGTCAAGTTGTGAAAGAATGAGATTCCGTATTATAAATTATGATCCGTAAAATTGTGTTATAGGACAACTATTTTTATAATATAATCAATTATTTGTTTTTAATTTGTGCTAGTAAAAGTCAAATAATTTTTAGTATTATTAGTTTTTTTCCCCCTTTTTAAGTAAAATAATAATGATGCAGTAGGTGGGCTTATAATTTATAAACTAGTGCTACAGATTCTATTTTGACGAATTGTCTAACAGATAGACTTGCAGACTTTTTTTTTTTTTTTAATAGGCTTGCACACTGATTAAAGAAAAGGTCCCGGAAACTTACATGAAAAAAGCTCAATATCAGAATCTCAGTGTTGCCGTGATGAATCAATGCATTGTTCGTACTTTTTTTTTTTTTTTTTGAACCAGGTTGAATCCTGGGGTAGTAGTTCCGGATGCATTGTTCGTACTGAAGATAGTGAATTGTGATGTGTGCTCAACTAATTAAGCCATTAATTAGTTCTTGAAGTCATTTCTCCACAGAATTTGTTGGCGGCATTCAATAATTTGACGTTTTTTTTTCGACATCAAGGTTGTGATCATTGCTTTATTATTATGATTATGTAGAAATTTCATGTATTAGTGAGATAGCAATGGAGAGTTATGCCATTAAATTGTTTCCTGCAATATTATCGTAATAAACTCTTATTATTAATTAGTAATAGGGAAGGGTTGCTATAAATTAAAATTAAATGTTGTTTCTTGAATTGATATTTGGACTTATTAAACCTAGCTAAGAACTTTTTTTTCTTTATATATGTCAGTATTGTTACAAGAAATATCAAATGCAAAGCCTGCATTAGTTCACTTCAAAGATGAAAAGCAGCAGCATTCACTTCATTGTGCAGCAGCATCAGGTTTCCTAGAGGGAGTAAACTACTTGTTGAAGAAATTTGAGCTGGATATCTATGCGAAGGATACGGACGGTTTATGTCCTCTACATCTTGCATCTAAAAATGGCCATGTTGAAGTAATTGAGAAGTTGCTTCAATATTATCCGGATGCAAGGGAGTTTCTGAACAGCAACGGTCAGAACATTCTTCATGGTTCAGCTGAGAATGGAAGAGACATTGCTGTTAAGTACATACTTAAGAGTCCCAGAGCCGAGTTGCTTCTCAATGAGAGAGATTACAATGGCAACACGCCTTTACATCTGGCAACCATAAACTGGCATCCAAAGGTTGTAAGTTCTTTGACATGGGATAAAAGAGTTAACCTAAAGCTAGTTAACAATGATGGACTGACGGCTCTTGAGGTTGCTGAGACATATATGGAAGTCATGGCTCCATTTCGAAAGGTATCTTCTCCACAATTTTAAACATTAGCACTCTTATAAGACATGTGTTATTTATATAACTGCTATGCCAAAAAAACAAAAAAAAAAAAACAAAAAAAAAAACTTTCAATTGGTAATAGAAACGGTGGGGGACTTCAGAAAATTTCTATGAAATTATCCACGTTTGGCCCTTTACACATAAGAAGGTGTTTAGTCAGTACATATCTAGGTATGCCAAATATTTTCCACAATATAGAAGTATATAAAATATAAACCTAGTTCATCTAAGTGCAAAATTTTTAAGCTTGAGTCTTGTATATATGTATCTTACATTGTTGTTGTTGTACCATGTAGCGGTTAACATGGATGGCATTAATGTCTGCTGGTGCTCCAAGAGCTAAGGTTCAAGACACGGTCACTGTAAATAGACTGAAGGCTGCAAAATATGAACCATACAACATGGAATACTGCAAGGATAGGGTTAACACACTTTTCTTGGTATCAATTCTTATAGCCACCGTTACTTTTGCTGCTGGCTTTACGATACCTGGTGGAAACGACACTTCTAAAGGCATGGCAATCATGCTACACAAACTGAGTTTCCAGTTGTTTGTTATTTTCAACTCTATAGCTATGTACAGCTCCATCATCGTGGCGGTTATCCTGATGTGGGCACAACTTGGTGACCTCAATTTACTGCTCAATGCTCTTCGGTGGGCTCAAAGGATTCAGGGGCTTTCTCTTACCACAATGACTTTAGCACTCATGGTTAGTGTACATCTTGTTGTATATAAACTTTGTTGGCTTGGCAGTGCTGTTCTTGCAATGGGTATCCTCTCATTTGTTATTCTCCTAGCGCTGTTTATCCCACTCTTTTTACCATATACCTCCAATTCTCGAATTGCACGTTCTATCTCGTACTATCCTTTCTATCTACTTATGATGGCCTCTGAAAGTTATGCTTGAAACAACCGGAAAGATATGCTCATTTTGAAGAAAGCTGTGACTCGAGGAAAAGCACTTCCTGTGTATAGCTAGCAGCCCGGCACAGCTCTTCATGACTACATCTGCGTGTATACATGTGTTCATATAGTATATACTAATTAATTACATGTACATTCTCGTATCCGTCTCTATTCATTCATTATGTCAACTTAAACAATGGTTATCTAACCATTCGTTTGTACATTTGAGCTCACTATGTGAGCTAATCAATAAACGATTTGTACATATGTGCTATTGGATTCTTTCAATTTTAGATCGTTTCACAATGTTTTCCTCCCTTTTTTTTTTCTGGTTACCAAGAAACAACTTAAGGCCAAGAGCATTCAGATGCTTAGACTAATTAAATAATCTCTTGGATTAAGCGGATGCAGGATTTAAATCGAAACAAACTGTCGTAAAATTATCGTCTGGGTTGACATGACGCACAATTTAAGAAAATACATTTGATTCGATTATTAATATTACTTTGATGTGTAGTTATTTCAAAACTCATGTGTATGTTGCCCAAAATTAGATGGAAAAATAAGGGTAAAGTGGTAAAAGTGTTGTCCTAAAAAAGAAAGTTTCAAAAAAAACAATTATTTTGGGACGGACGAAAAAGGAAAGCAAGACAATAATTTTGGGACGGAAGGAGTATTATTTTTTGAGCAGGTCTCTTGTGAGACCGTCTTACGGAGCTTAATTTATAAAATAGAGTCACACTCTCTTACAACTCAACCCACCAACATATGATGAGTCGGGTCAATAAGATCCGTCTTACATTAAAAATGGATAGTGTTAAGAGTATGAGGGTGCCAAGTGCAGAATCTGTATAACTCTCTTCCAAGAAATGGAGGGTGTCGAGTGTCATTCAGCCATAGTTTGTTTGTTGTTTCTGTTGTAGTTATATCTGGCTGTTATATTCTGTGTGATATATAAATGGATGTAAACAGAATATTAAACTCAAGAAAAGGATTCATGAAATATACAGATCAGACAGATTCTCTCAATCTCTCTCTCTCACTTTATCATGCTAATCTTCTTTACTAAAATCATCATGGTATCATAGCGTAGAATGTAATAGCTTCCGCATTAATATTCTGTTCATCAAATCGATCGATTGATCGATTGAAAGAGAGAAATGGCTGACAATAATGAACGTGAGAAGAATGAAGAACTAGAAGATTCTGCTCCTGTAGAAGACTCGGACGAGATGGTAGATGAATACGATATTAACATATCGACATTGCAGCTTCATCCTCTCAATCCTCTGTTTTTATACCCAAACGATCATCCTGGTATGACATTAATCTCTCAAATTCTGACCGATACGCTTAATTTTGGTCAATGGAAAAGGTCGGTTGTTATAGCCCTATCAGCCAAGAACAAATTAGTTTTGATTAATGGGACTAATAAGAAACCAATACCAGGATCAAAATACCTAGGTCAATGGGAGAGATGCAATCATATGGTTATATCTTGGTTGATGAATGTAGTTTCCCCCCGAAATCAAATCCAGTATAGTCTATTTTGATACAACAAGAGCTATTTGGGAAGATCTAAATGTTAGGTTTTCTCACAGCAACCTTCCTAAAATCTTTTAGATTAGGAGAAATTTAAGTGAGTGTAATCAAGACAACTTGAGTATTTCTGCTTACTTTACCAAGTTTAGGGCAAATTGGGATGAATTGATGAGTCTTGCAAGTCTTCCTAAATGCTCATGCAAATGTGTCTGTGGAGGGTTATCTAAGCAAGAAGAATATGAACATGAGCAACAACTTATTCAGCTTCTAATGGGCTATTAGAGGACTAAATGATACATGAATGCTATTAGAGGACAAACATGATTATGAATAAGCAAAGCAGCTCCGCTATTGGAAAAGAGGACAAAATGTTCTATGTTGGGAAAAAGGCCCTAAAGGTTACAATCGGGAGTGGAGGGAACACATCAAGGCCCTAAAGGTTACAATCGGGAGTCACACCAAAGCCATGGAGATACAAAGGACAAATGTTTTTATCAATTTCCGAATGGCATACTTTGCATGCCAAAGTACAAAACCGATGAGTCCAATGTGTAATGCCAAAGTACAAATCAAAACTTAGCGCCCAATGTGTTCACACCAACCAAGAACTTCGAGGAAACCGTTACTCACACCAATGTCAAGATAAATTTCAAGGGTTTACCTCTCGCTCAATGTCAACAACTTCTGTCTCTCCTTTCCAACAATTCTTGCAGATTGGATAGTCTAGAGTCACACATGTCAGGTAACTTTACTGGTTATGTTAATCCAAGGTGTTGTTTAAGTGTTGGACACACTTCTAATGAATGGATTCTGGACACCGGAGCAACCGATCACATCACCGCATCTCTTGCTAACCTTGTAAACCCTATTTCGTTGATTTGCCTTTATACTTGCCCAATGGTCATATTTGCAGAAGTACTCACAAGGGTAGTGTGCATCTCACTGAGGATATTGTTCTGCATAATGTCTTATTTGTTCCTTCCTTTCAGTACAATATTCTTTCTGGTAGTAAACTTGCTATTGATAATCAAATCACTCTTGTTTTCTCTGCCTCCACATGTGTTTTACAGACCGTGATCACGCATGCATCAAGGGGACCGGTAGGGTAGTTGATGGCCTATACATATTCAAGACTTCCAAGTCGAACCTCGATTACTTTCGATCAACATCCTCCTGTTTGTTCTGTGTCTAATAGTACTAACAAAGACTATGCCCTCTGGCATTTGAGACTTGGACATGTTCCCATTTCATCTCTTAAACATTTGAATGTATGTCATATTGATAGTAATACTTCTGTTTTACCTTGTCATGTATGTCAATTTGCAAGACAAGTTAAACAACCTTTTCCTCTCAGTGTATCTCATTCCACTACTTTGTTTTCTCTTCTTCATTGTGACTTATGGGGACCCTATAGACACAAAACCTACACCAACTGTAATTCTTTTCTCACTATTGTTGAAGATATGTCCGTAACTACTTGGACTTTTCTTCTTCAAATTCCAAAACTCAAGTTTATGATTATCCGTCCTATTTCTTATCTTATGTCAAAAATCAATATGGGGCATCTGTTAAAGAAATTAGGTCAGATAATGGGACTGAATTCTTTAATGAATCAGTCACTCCTCTTCTGGACTCTCTTGGCATCATTCATCAAAGTTCTTATGTTGCCACACCTCAACAAAATGGGCGTGTTGAAAGAAAGCATAGACATTTACTTGAACTTGCTAGGGCTCTTAGATTTCAGGCCCATCTTCCTATTTCTTTTTGGGGAGATTGTCTTTTAACTGCCACTTATCTTATCAATATATTGCCTAGTTCTATTCTGGGGTTTAAGACTCCCACTGAGGTCCTTACTGGTCTGATTCCCTCCTATGCTCATTTAAGGGTGTTTGGGTGCCTTTGTTATGCTTCCACTCTCAGCCACAATAGGGATAAGTTTGGACCCAGGGCAAGGAAATGTGTTTTCATTGGTTATCCTTTTGGCAAAAAGGCTTTAAACTATATGACTTGGAAACTAAGCAGACCTTCTACAGTAGGGATGTAGTTTTCCATGAAAGTTACTTTCCTTTTGCTGCACCTATTTCACTCACTCCTGAATCTTCTTCTTCTCCTACTTTCTTTGATGAATCCCTAGAGGAAGATCTGTACCCTGCAGCTTCTATTCCTAATTTTTCTCCTATCATCCCACCTGAATCAACAACTTCTGACTATATACCTCCACCTGTTGTTGAACCTAGCTCTACACCTCAACCTGCTGTTGATCCTCAACCTGATGTTTCATCCAAACCTGCTAGGACCAAAGTTCTTCCAGCCAAGTACAAAGACTATACTGGACTACCCTATCCCATTCATTCTGTTCACAATGTTATGACATATTCTTATTTGTCTCCTACATATCAAACATTTATAGCTAACATTGACATAACAACTGAGCCTAAATCTTACTCTCAAGCTGTAAAACATAATCATTGGTGTCAAGCTATGGCTTCTGAGTTGGAAGCCTTGGAAAGGAACAAGACATGGGTTCTTAGGTGCCTCTTCCCCGCCGGCAAGAGAGCTTGGTTGTAAGTGGATTTATAAAATCAAATATCTGCCTGATGGTTCTGTGGACAAGTACAAGGCCCAACTGGTTGCAAAGGGTTTCACTCAAACTGAAGGTTTGGACTACTTTGAGACATTTACTCCTGTGGCTAAAATGACCACAGTGAGAGTGCTGCTAGCAGTTGCTGCCATGAGAGGATGGCCTATTCATCAAATGGATGTCTCCAATGCTTTCTTGCATGGAGACCTTAATGAGGAGGTGTTTATGACTCTGCCCCCTGGTTATTGTCCTCTTGCATCGTCTACTCCTCAGGTCTTTAGGCTCAAGAAGTCCCTATATGGATTGAGGCAGGCCCCTAGGCAGTGGTTCCACAAGCTTTCCACTGCATTGAAAACTTTTGGCTACAAGCAGGCTGCAGCTGATCATACTCTTTTTACTAGGGAGTATGAGGGTGGATTTACTGCTTTACTGGTGTATGTTGATGACATTGTCATCACAGGGTCATCTCCTTCTGCTATTTCCCAGCTGCAGAAGTACCTTCACACTCAGTTCTCTATTAGGGACCTTGGTCAGCTGAAGTATTTCTTGGGGTTAGAACTGTCCAGAAATTCTACAGGACTTTGCCTACATCAAAGAAAGTATGCTATGGATATTATTAAGGAAACATGCTTAGTTAATGCCAAAGCATCCACACTTCCTCTTCCTACCAATCATGGGCTTTCTTCAGATTCTGGTGCTCTTTTACAGAATCCAGATCAATATAGAAGACTTGTTGGGAGATTAATCTACTTAACCATCACTAGACCTGATTTGTCCTATGCTGTTCAGGTCTTAAGTCAGTTCTTATCTCAACCTAGGATACCTCATCTTGAAGCTGCCAAGAAAGTTGTGAGGTTTCTTAAACAGGCTCCTGGTCAAGGATTATTTTTCTCTTCTCAGTCATCTTCTGCTCTTACTGCATACTGTGATGCAGATTGGGCAGCATGTCATACTTCCAGGAAATCCATTACATGATTTTGTATCTTTTTAGGTACTTCCTTGATCTCATGGAAGAGCAAGAAGAAAACTACTGTCTCCAGGTCATCTGCTGAATCTGAATACAGGTCCATGACATCCACATGCTATGAGTTGGTCTGGCTCAAGTCTCTTCTGCAGTGTCTTCTGGTAGATCTTCCTGCTCCATCCTCTCTCTATTGTGATAACAAGGCTGCATTACACATTGCAGCTAATCCTGTCTATCATGAGAGGACAAAACACATTGACATTGACTGCCATATTGTGAGGGAGAAAATTGATCAAGGTCTTATTGTTACTTCTCATGTTCCATCCAAGCACCAATTAGCTAATCTGTTTACCAAAGCTCTTCCTGCCACTCAGCTTCTTTATTTGGTGTCCAAGTTATGCATGGTTAATCTACTCTCCATTGCCAACTTGAGGGGGAGGGGGTGTTAAGAGTATGAGGGTGCCAAGTACAAAATCTGTATAACTCTCTTCCAAGAAATGGAGGGTGTCGAGTGTCATTCAGCCATAGTTTGTTTGTTGTTTCTGTTGTAGTTATATCTGGCTGTTATATTTTGTGTGATATATAAATGGATGTAAACAGAATATTAAACTCAAGAAAAGGATTCATGAAATATACAGATCAGACAGATTCTCTCAATCTCTCTCTCTCTCTCACTTTATCATGCTAATCTTCTTTACTAAAATCATCAATCTCTCTCTCTCACACTTTATCATGCTAATCTTCTTTACTAAAATCATCAGATAGGATCGTCTTTTTGATAAGTCGTTTACTATTTTTTCAGTTTATTATTATCAGCAATATTGGCAGAAGATTCTGTAAAGCAAATATAGTTCATGGAAAAGCTATAGGGATTGATACCTTTTCACTTCAAGATTCTTTTCAAAATAAACAGTCTTTTTTTTAAAATCTATATATCTATATCTATATCTATATCTATATCTATGTCTATAACTATATCTATATGTATCTATCTACCGTATAAAAATATGAGTTGTCCTTACAACTTTATAGATTGCTAAAAATAACACTACACCTAAAAAATAACCGCAGTTGAATTAAAGTCAAACAAATAAATTTTTTGATACATAGAAAATAATATATAGACAGAAATAAAGGTTAAATGCACCATTGGTATCTATACTTTGTTAAAGCCCACAAACATTACCTGTACAAAGTGAATGCACGCTACAGACTATAGATTGCGAATTTCGCACATTGGTCATCCCTGACCCTAACTCTGTTAACTGAGGTGTTGTTAATTGAGCACGTGCTCACTCATGTGCACCAAATAGAGGACAATTCAGTCCTTTCCAATTCAATTGTTTTAGTTAATAATAATAATAATAATAATAATAATAATAATAATAATAATAATAATAATTAGTATTATTATTATTATTATTATTATTATTATTATTATTATTATTATTTCCAATATTATCTCTCAAATGAAAACATTTCTTTATAATATACTCCTTCCGTTTGCAAATTATTCTCCTCTTTGACCCAACACATCGTTTAAAAAAATGTAATTTACTGTATTATAAATATTGGAGAAATGTGTGGTTTCATTTAATGCCCTTGAACATGTGGCCATAATTAAAGTAGGTAGAAAAAGTACGGGTAAAACAGTAAAAGTGTTTTCCTAAAAAGGAAATTTTTGAAAGAAGACAATTATTTTAGAACGGACGAAAAAGGAAAGAAGGACAATTATTTTAGATCTGCTTCTCTAAGATCCTCGATTCCATTGTTATCAAAGAATGATGAGCCGAGTATGTAAGTGATGATTATGTGAGCATTTGTTGAAAGACATATATGCAATTATGTCCTTGTTGCTTTATCAAGAAAATGACAGTTGGATTTGCAACTATTGATGTCTATGTAGATGATCTCAATATTATTGGAACTCCCAAGGAAATTCAAGAAGCGGTTAATTACCAAAAGGGAGAATTTGAAATGAACGATCTCGGACAGACCAAATATTGTTTTGGTTTGCAAAATGAACATTTACATAGTGAAATATTTGTACATCAATCCAATTATACAAAAAGGGTCTTGAAGCGTTTTAATATGGATAAGACAAATCCTCTCACTAGCCCTATGCTTAACAGATCACTAAATGTTGAAAAAATCAATTTCGTCCTTGAGAAGAGAACGAAGAGATACTTGGTCCTGAAAAATCATACTTGAGTACAATTGGAGCCCTTATGTATCTTGCTAATTGTACCAGATTAGATATAGCATTTACTACAAATCTATTGGTAAGATATAACTCATCTCTAACACAATTACACTGGAATGAGATTAAACACATATTTTGTTATCTCCAAGAAACAATCGATTTAGGATTGTTATATCCCAGAAATTCAAAGGATGAAGTAATTGGCTTTGCAGATGTGGGTTTTGTTAGATCCTCATAAGGTCAGATCAGAGGCTGACTATGTTTTCATGATGGTACCGCAATCAGGGTCGTTCCTGACATTTTATAGGCCCAGGGCGAATGAACAAATAAGGGCCCCAATAAATTGATAATACCCAAATATGAATGCCTATAATATAAATTTCATACTTCAAAATACACGTTTAATTGCATTTAACAAAAATTAGTGTGTTTTTGTTACACCAACATATAAGAAAGGAAAAATTAATAAAAACGAACTGAAATAATAATGAGAGAATCAAAGAACAAAGTCTGAAGCAGAACATAACAAAGTCTACATTCTTGAAGCCAAATAGCCAATTAGCCAAACAAATGATGAATTGAACAACAGAACAAGCCAAATATCCAACAATATTCGTATAAAATTAAAATACCCAATTGTAATGTAACTAACTTTGACAATTATCAAAGATTCAAATATTCAAACATTCAAACCGATAAATCGATAATATTCATATAAAATCTCGATTTATCCCCAAATTGAATGGTTAAAACTTAAAAATTACAACAAAATAGACAATCAAATACAAATAATATTCATAAAAAATTCTCAAGTTGATTGGTTGAATAGAATCAATAGATTAATACTGGAAATAAGGAAATTATTACATTAATCGATTCGAAGGAATCAAACAAATTACGAATCGAAGATGTTGAGGAGACTAAGGTCTGAGGCATTGATGATCCAGATACATTCGCAGTCGCAGAGAACGGCTGAACTGAACGGGTAAGGGTTGATAGTTGAGTCGTTGACTTGAGGGAGAATCAGGGAAAGAGATAGAGATAGAGAGAGAGAGAGAGAGAGAGAGAGAGAGAGAGACTGCGTGTGAGTTGTGGTCCTTCGTCCTTTGGTCCTTGTGGAGTAAACAAAGGTCGAATTTGATGTGCGAAGTCCGAACTCTTCTATCTTGACGCCATCAATCAAGGAGCGGAAAGGTCGGGGACTGGATGTCTAGATTGGCCAATTGCAATGCCGATTGGGTATTTGGAATTGGGTCTCGTGACTCATGATTGCCTTGCTTCACGCCTTCACAGTCCGCCTATATATATATAATATGTATATGTATTATAAAATTTGGGCCCCTAAATAATGAAGGCCTAGGGCGGTTGTCCCTCTTGCCTAAGCCCAGGGCTGGCCTTGACCGCAATTTCCTAGCATTCCCAAAAGTAAATATTGATGGCTACATCGTCAAATCATGCTAAGATTATATAGCACTTCATGAAGCAAGTAGAGAATTTGCATGGCTTAGATCTATGACTCAACATGTTCAAAAAGCTAGTGGAATGCCAGTCAATAAAGATCTAACAGTATTATTTGAAGATAATATTGCATGTGTCACCCAAACCAAAGAGGGATACATTAAGAACGACATGACTAAGCATATTCCTCCAAAGTTCTTTTCATACACTCAAGAATTTGAAAATAACAAAGAGATTAGAATCCATTATGTTCTATCAAGTGATAATGATGCAGATTTATTCACGAAGGCATTTTCTACTACAACCTTCAGAAAGCATATTCATAATATTGGGATGCGAAACGAACGAGATTGTAAGGACCCCGATCCGGGATGCCCACCGCCAACTGTAATTACAGAGTCGCCACTTCTATTTTATGGTTAAACAGAGAAAAACCTAAAATGTCAGAAAGTGTAGGTCTGGGGGCTAAGTTACGAGTTGGGAAGGGGTTAGACACCCAACACACCCTTTTGGTCTCGTTTGTGTTTTGCTAAATAACATGCTTAGATTGTTTTAGTTTATATTTATATTTATATATATTTATATTGGTCAAGCGGGATGCTAATTGGGCATAATAACGACTATTTTGTCATATTAGCATTTAAGGGATTTTAGTTGTTAGCTAAGCATGTTGTTTCCTATTTATGTGCATTTATATGCAAATACTATTTTATCTACTATATTATTTACACATAACATTTACAAACATAATAACAATATTATCTACATTTATATAGTATAAACAAAATGTATAAACTAATTACCGTAATAACTTAATTTATCTATTTATTATTAACTATTTTAATTAACTATGGGACATAAATAATAAATGGGTACCTACCTCTTATAGCGTGAAATTCTGATCCCAGTATATACGCCTACGCTTAGCCCACTAGGCGCTCGTAGTTTCTGGTGTGCTTTCCATGTGTTCTCCTCGAAAGAGAAAGTGTTTTTTTAATCCTTGTTTCATTATCATCATTGTATTATTATCATCATTATCTAGGCAGCGTGACTGCGCCTTTTGATTTTTAGATCGGCTCGCCAGGGAGAGGAATGAAGGGGCTCGCTTGCTCGAACAAGGGAGGAGGCTATCGCGGGGGCAATAGGTCGGGGGCCGGAAACTGAAGGCTGGGAGCCTTGGCTCGCTTGC
Organism: Codonopsis lanceolata; assembly: GCA_013146195.2. Lineage (NCBI taxonomy): Eukaryota > Viridiplantae > Streptophyta > Magnoliopsida > Asterales > Campanulaceae > Codonopsis > Codonopsis lanceolata. The sequence goes on along the minus strand of JABEVN020000159.1, from coordinate 21,149 downwards.
ACGGAGGCAAGGGAGAAGAGAAGGAGAGAAAGCCTTGAGAATGAGAAGGTTGGGGTGAGAATGAAGGAGGCTGAGGCCTCCTTTTATAGGAGAAATCTGTTCCAGGTAATCAGCTGAATTGGTTAGGGAGCATTGTACATTCTGCAAAAAACGTGAACCATGCAGCGTACGCATAGAGCAAAAGGAACGAGGGCGCGACACATGAAAGATGGTGCGCCGCGCCCTGATTTGGTACCCTTCACAATTTCTTCAATTTTTCAGTCTACTCCCTTATTAAGTTATTTTGTCATTTGATCATTCTGCCCCCGAAAGGCTAACAGAAAGTAATGTCCGTTAGTCCTTGTATATAACGAGTATATTTTGGACATTTAGGTGATAAGGGGTACGAAATTGAGGTGTCTACAGAGATTTATAAAGATGATTACCCTCGACCCTTGTCAACTCGAGGGGGAGCTTGCATGGCTTTACACTTTTCCCTTATCATGGTTTTGTCCCACTGTTTTCCGTTGAGGTTTTTAACGAGGCAACCCATGCACGTGATTCAGATTAAAGTTGTGTACTCTTTTCCTTATATACGATTTTTTCCACTAGGATTTTCGGCCTAAGATTTTTAATGAGGCACACTTATTAAACTTACAATGCTTCTCTCAAGGGGGAGCTGGAAAGTATATGAAAACTATTCAGTACACAATACCCTTGGAAACACACGGTTATGAAAACAAAACAAAGGGCGTATAAGAATAAACTATGAACAACACACTGGATGGAGCTTCAGTTAGAGGCACGTCCTTGATTCATGTAAGCTTTTTGCTAAAACTCTCTAATTCAAACAACTTGCATAATCGATGTCAAATTAATGGCATCCATTTGTTTAAATAGGGCTCTAGAAAACCTATCTTCCAAGAAAACACTTAAAATGACAATATTAACGTTACGAAAAAAAATTATATGGCAATAAACCTCTAAGTCCTACAATTTAGGACATGCCAAGTTAGAATCCTTATACAAGGCAATAACCAATAGCTTCCTAGAAAGTCATCAAAAAAGCTAACAAAATCCTTGTAACCCAAGGAAGAAAAACACAGCCAAAGGAGGGAAAATAGGGCACAACCTATTTACTTTAACAATCTCCCCCTTTATTGTGCCTTGCTAGTCAAAGCCAAAAAACATCAACACTTGTATTAAACTCCCCCTGAAAATGACAATTAATAATATCCAAGATAAATAAAAATCACCAAAAACAAATTGTTTATCAAACAACCACTACAAAATAATAAGCAAACACATAAAATGATTAAGCATGTTGGAGCATCATCATTATTAGTAGAAGAAAAACTCCCTCTTCATCCAATACCTTCCCATCTTTGACCAGAAAAGGAAGGATCATGAAAAATCCAACCATTGTTGGTAATGTACCTGCAAAAACTGAAGGTACTGGATCTGGACTTTGAGAGGCAACTGAGCACACACAATGGTCACTAACATAGGCCCAAAAGACCGGCTGAAATGTCAGACAAGGATGAAGTACGAGATGAAGGATCAAATGAATCTTCATCTTCATTTGGTATTACATTTTTCGAAGCAGAAACAAGAACATGATCAAGGTGAGGAGCAACCAGTTATGGAGAAGAAGGAGATGACTGAAGCAATTCCACCACAATGAAGAGATTACACATGCAACGACCATGAATATGAAAGATAGTTTAATGTAAACTCAACTACTTTCCCTTATGTATAGCATGAACAAGAAAGTCCAATTGAGACTTGGAAATATGAGATATGGAAACCAACAAATATAAGGAAACGTGGATTCTTGGTCAATATATTTCCAAAATAAAATAGAACTCCCAAAATAAATTTTAAAAGATTAGGAAACACAATTATGTATTAACCAATATTACTTGACAAACCGTGCCACTCAGCCAAAGAAAGATGATGGAGAGTTGACCGAAATGCGCACTAAATACTTTTTGAGAGATCTCCTCCAAATCACTCGTATGGCTATCGAAATCGTGAGCATCAGCATGTAGGTTCCAGATCCAAGTGGTAATTTCAGGACCTTTAGCTATTGTTCTTGAAAAATGACCCGGCCTGACCCATTCCTCGAAAGCAGTTTTTATGTGATCCTTATCTACCAAAAATTTGACTTCTGGTTTCGACGAACGAATAATCATAGAGTCCTCCTCTTTCCAGACAACACATACAAAGAGACCCACCAACAGTCAAACTATTAGTGAATCTGGGAGAGATATTTCTAGAATTAGTTTCTTTCTCTTCTATTTTTCTATCTCCCATCTCTCTATTTTCTTTAGTTAGTCACTATAGCAATTATGATCTGGAAGTCGATCCGGGGCAAGTGTTCGGATCTATTATGACATAGCCATGGGGCGCTCAACGGACCCTTTGAATCTTATAAAAACCTTTGTGTGCTTTAGATTGATGTAAAAACAACTTTTTTTTTGCTATATTCAGATCCCAATGACAAGTTCTTGGATGGAACTGCTTCGTGTTAGTTACATAGAACATAGTCCTATTATTCTATTCCAAATCGCGCAAACAGCCATTATCCATTACTAAGAGATATTCTGGTATATAGATTCAGTGATTCAAAGTCTCTTTTATTCGTTTTCAGAGTTAGTTTTTTTATCAAAAAAAGAAAGACAAGAACAAAGTCTATTTTGTACGATATCCGTGTATCCTTTATCCTTACGAAATACCATACGAACCAGAAGGCTTAGAAGGGCTATAATGAAATTCTTTGATTGATTTGTCCCAGAGGAATGATCGATTTTCTTTGACCGATAGGGCTAACAAACAATTAATTAGAAAAAATGAATTCTAACAAAAAAATAGATTAAACAATCTAATAAATAAAAGGCGTCATCTTTTATTCGAAACGCCTCGTGATCTTCAACCAATTCTGTGCTTCAATATAATTACTGGTGGCTAATCCTCTTGATAGTACGTTAGTAGCATCTAAATGTACAAATGTCGTCGCAAGAGCAGGGTTGGTCAAATCGTCTGCAGGTACATAAACTGCTTGAATAGACGTTATAGACCCCTTTTTAGTCGAAGTAATTTTTTCTTGTAAAGAAGCCATTTCATTATTGGAACAACTCGATCAATTTAATCAATTTAGTAGATCTTTTTAGGAGGCCCCAATGACCATAGATCGAACCTATCCAATTTTTACAGTGCGATGGTTGGTTGTTCATGGCCTAGCTGTACCTACCGTTTCTTTTTTGGGGTCAATATCCGCAATGCAGTTCATCCAACGATAAACCTAATCTGAACTATAGAGCTATGACACAATCAAACCTGAACGAACAAAATGTTGAATTGAATCGTACGAGCCTCTACTAGGGGTTATTACTCATTTTTGTACTTGCTGTTTTATTTTCCAATTATTTATTCCATGTATCTTTACCGATTAACCAATTTCTAAACGCTGGAGTAGATCCTAAGGAAATACCACTTCCTCATGAATTTATCTTGAATCGGGATCTTTTGGCTCAACTTTATCCCAGTTTTGCCGAGGGTGCAACCCCATTTTTCACCTTGAATTGGTCAAAATATGCGAAATTTCTTACTTTTCGTGGAGGATTAGATCCAACAACTGGGGTTCTATATATGGCTAACCGATATTGCCCATGTAACGACCCGACCCGGATTCCAACATGAAATCCCAAGGTCGTGCTGCTGGAACTAACATAAGAAAATGACAAGCACTTGCTAAACAGTAGTGCAAGTCGAACAGTCGAGCTAACACGCTCTAAACGTGAACATAAAGCCGCACTAAAATACGTTATTTCAAAAATCGAATCAACGGAAGCAATATGGAAAGAAGTCCCAAGCATGAAGCTCGAAACCAATGCCAATGAAACCAAGTGAGACATTCTCTCTCAAAGGAGGAGAAACAAAACTCGCGTGCCGCAACATTGCGGACGCCGAACAAACCATCGACACTCCAGGCCGGCGTTTCAACAAAGGAACAACCTAATATATCAATTACCCAACGGCTAATGCATACCGGGGTCAACCAACAACTATAACAAATGGAATAAAGAAATGCTCCAAAGCTATATCGTACCCGGGAGACAACTAAAATTAATACGAAAACCACGAACAAGGCACGACACAACACATCGGCCCAAGAAAGAACCAATACAAATACCCAAGTATTCTACCCGACTGTAAAGTCTAAATAACTTTACAAAATGTCGATCTCACAAGAATAGCAAAGTACATGATATCAATGACAATGCTAAAAAGGAACATGACTCCACAAGCTGCTACTTGGGAAAGTCGGCTGCTACAAACACGAACCACACGATCTAATCTCGATCTATCGACCAGCTGCGCACTGCTACAGTCACGATCTACTCGACCTCAGTGCAGCTATCAGTTACTGCAACTAGAAACAAGTACGGGATGAGTCATAATGACCCAACACGAAACTACAATATATATGCAACATATAATTATGTAACATAAACATAACCATGGTGTCATTTTATAAATGACAGAAAAACCCGTGAGGAGGCGTCGTATCGTTTCGATACTCCACAAGATATCCATTTCTTCTTACTTACTAAACCATCCAAATGAACCAGGGTGTAATTCCCTGTTCAAACACAAATCAAACGAATTAGAAGGTAGTTCCCACAAAACATTATATGCAAGTATACATATCATTATATATACAAATCAAGCTATTCACATTATTACCACGTGTAAGGGTGCATATTTATATATATACACATATATCAGTATGTATATCTCTATATATACATATCAAATCTCCCATATATTAGTCATGTATAAGTGTGCATATGTATATACACATTTCAAGTCTTCCATATAACACCAACCAACACAAACATGGTCAATAAGATCTCATGTTCACTAACACTTTGTTATCACATAAGTGCCCATAGTAAGCCACATAAAGGATAGAGAAGATACCAAATCACTTTCGTCGTATTGCTCCTGCAATCACAACTGTTAATCATATCGTGCCAGTGATACTCGTGTTCAAGTATCAAAGTACCGAGCTCTCTTCTCAGGTCCGAGCTCTCAACTCGGGAAAATAGCACTAGCCAATGTGCTCAATTGGTTACGACAAAGGGGGCTACTTCCCCACTGTAGCTAGCAGTGGAGGGGTGTGTGAACCGAATCCGATGCGGCGATACATTGCAACCACGAATCCCATAATTCGTGAAGACAATGCATCGTCCACCTTCAACATGAAAACTCAAGTAATGCCAATTTGGACTTATATGCAATGCACAAGTAGATGTTTACTTGCTAATTCTCAAGTAGATATAATGATCTACTAAACTCATACGATTATGCACATTGTTACAATAATCAGAAAACCACAATAGGAGCTCATTTGAGTCTCTAAATCATAAGTGTCAAGTTGTTCACTCTATTCGATTCAAGTCCCAAAAGCTAGTAATCTAGTCAAATGGAATATAATTATCATAGGATCACACCACGATCCTCGTAAGGTTCAATTGTTCCTTAACTCGACTCCGTTGAGTCTTTACTACAATTCCAACCAAATAGAGTTTGAACACTATATGTGTTCCAAGACTCTTTTCTATGTTCTCGTTTGAGGTATAGCAAGGTTCTCGTTCCATTTAGGAATCTTAGTTCAAAGTCCCAAGTCAATTATATAAGGGAAGCCTAAGTTGATTATTGTGAAATCAAGATTAGTTCAATTTTGATTCATAATTCCACTTAATTGTAGAATCCAAGTTCACCACAATTCATTAACTGTAGAACATATCATGCACGAAAGCAAATACATTCAATATGCTCATAAGTCATATCATAGAAACACGTAGAAGAATCAATTCTTGACAATGTAGGAAATCATGCATTTAGTCATAATATAAAATATACACAGTATTCCATATTCACTTATGAAATTCAATAGAGTCACAATTTAACCATCAGTCCATTATGTACTATCCAAGACTACTCCATTAGTCTAGGATTATGAAGTCATTTACTAAACTCTTCCTAGAGTAGTAACTCATTCAATAACGCAAAAGTCGATAGTAGTCAAAAACTTAAGCAACATTAGAGTGGTAATAACCCGTAAGGTCAAACCATACCGGTGAGTCTTAAATAACAACATGGTTATCCTAGTGACTTATACAAGTAGACTCCATGTATAGAGTACTAAAGATAGTCCCAATCCAAATCCTCTCAATTATGCATTTCTTTCACACAATCATATAAACCGCATAAGAACTCGATTTAGTCTTATAAGCACACATATCAAACATGCATTTCAATTCATCCCAAAGTCACATAAACTAATACATTAGTCTAACGTACTACAAATGTCGTAGGGATCGAATGTGGAGTCGGCATTGTTCAATAACTCCCTAATCTCAACTCCGGTGAGTCATTTCTAAAATTCAACCAAGTTGAGCATAGATACTAAATGCATCCCATTGCTCAATTCTATGTTCTCCGTTCATTTAGAACTTAATAACTAAGCCGTTCATGACCTTAAACTAGCCATAAACACATTCCTGAATTTCAAACCCTATAATCGGTGATTTTGTTAAACCTATAATTGAAACATATTCTTTCACAAGAGTTGATCCTAAGCTCATATAGAACAACATTCATGCTTTACACAAAGTCAAAATCATAAATTCATATAGAAATCACAAAATCCTACACACATTTCATAGGTTGAATTGGAGGATTCTTCTTCACAAAAAGTGTTCCTAAGCATCAATAGAACAACTATAATGAAGGGGACATGTCATAATATTTAACATGAATATTTTGGGAATTGTCAACTCACCTTAAGCCTATGAATAATGGATGGAAGGAAGATTAAACCAAGGATTGTTATAGAGGAGAGCAAGGCCTTCGATTCGGCGGTCTCGGATCACCAGAACTCCGGCAAATGGTCACCCAAGCTAGGGTTCTTCCTATGGAAGAAAATGGAGCTTCACTCTCTGAAAATCTGGAGCTTTGGTGATCTCTAATGGCTGAATAGGCTGAAAAATGCTTTTATACCTTCCAAGTAAACCATCATCCAAGTGAAGGGGGTTATCTTGCTTCCTATTGGCTATGGCTTGCTAGCCCTTGATAAGGATTCATCCAAGGGTTTAGAGAGGCTTGAATAAGGTCAACAAGGGAGGATTGACTCACTAAAGACGTCCAAGGGCCAAGGGTTTTGTGGTCATCAACCAAAAACTCACCAAAATCCCGTATGTGTGAATTTCTGACCAATTTCCAGATTGTTGTTACTGGACAGTCGATCTTGTAAAATCGATCATAAATAGCTCGCAACTCCAAATGAGGTGATTTTTGATTTTTCGGAAAGTAGACTCATTATAATATATTTTAGAATTTTAAATTACTCAATTTGGACTTATATTCATCAAAATAAAGTTACAACAAAATCAAGTACAGAAGCTGATTTCCTGAAAATAGAATTCTGGCACAGCCGTAAGTCAAGACCTAAATGAGGTACTTAGACACCTTGGAAAATTACCAAATTTTACAGGGAGTATCCTAACATATTAAGGTAAAGCATACTAAATTTTTAGAAAATTATCTTTAGTAGATTTGTACCAGAATTTTCCCGAAGTTCGCCCAAAAACAGGACTGAATCTGTGAAGTGATATGTTGGTCATCTTATTTCCAAATGCAACAAATCTATGAACATTGGTTGTGCAAGCATGAGAAATACTAGTACACTTGGTCTAAAACTTAAATAAACTTCTCGCAAGTTGAAAGCACAAACAATACAAGCAACGAAGGCAAACACGAGAAACCCTAAGACTCAAATGATGCAACTAAGCTTCCAAACTTTCAACCAAGCATACTATGATCAAGATGAGCATTATAAATCTCATATGCAAGGTACTAAGACTGAAAGAGCGTGATAGCACAGATTCTCGATATGAGTCAATGTGAGTACCAATGTTGCAGTGATTGTTGCAACAATGGCAGTCACAATGAGAACAGTAACTTATATCAAAACAATAGCAGCGGAAGATTGTATAGAAATTCAGTTTCTAACAGATTTTTGAAGACAAATTTTAATCAAAAAATAATCTACAAGTTTGATACTTGTAGATCAAGCCTCAGGGCCACACAATTTATATTAAAATCAACATTGTTTTGCACTTAATAACTAACAAAGATTCTCACAAGATATAGTATCTTGGAGAACCAAAAATCCCACATAAAAACACTAAACCAAACGTGGGAAGAAAGAAGGAAGATCTACTTCCTAAAGACAGAAAAGGAAGCAGCAATAGAACAGTTCTTCAATGGTTTGATGAAGCTGTTAATGTTGTGTTCTCTGAAGCTTCAAACAGCTTCTCTTCGAAAGGATGAACTGCTGCCCAAACTCTACCCAGATTGCTCTCAGTTTATAGCTTCTAATCTTCTCTCATTCAGGCTCTCCAAAAAAAAACACACAAAGCCACGAAATTCCGCCTCCATATATAAGCCACTATCCTGGGAACACGGCACAAGAAAAACAATCTCCTACTAGGAAAGAGATTAGCAAAAGATCAAGCAAGATTATGTTTCCTAATCAGACTATGATACTTTGAATAACCAATATATTTGCAGAAATCTAGTTACCAAAAAATATGTTGTCTAAATCTTTTGAAAGATTTTTCAAATCAATCTACCAAAAGAATCCTAATCAAAGTCTAACACCTAAATAACCATTGACTAAAATAATATCCTTCTTTGACCAAGAAAGGTGAAAACAAGATAAAATAAGCTTCACCTATTTTACCCTTACAAAGACTCCAATGAGACCTAGTTAAGTGCTAACATGCTAAGACGAACACTCAACGCATTAACAACAAAGCATACAACGCATGGAAGGCAATCACTCTACTATGATCATAACCAACTTAATGCAAGCATGAAATGAATGAAACGAAGTCTCTATCATGTTAAGACATACAATAAACATGCTATAATGATGTTATACATGTAAAGGGGTTTGGGTTCTCACACTACGCGAGAAAACTCTCAACCGAGTCAAGTAACGAATAGAGTCGGTATACGACTTGGAACTTTAACTAGTTAAAGTCTATGGAACATATGGAATTAAGGTATTGACTTCTAGATAGCCTACCTACACAAATCAAGGTTCTTTCCTCAAGTTTAGTAAGTGAGGTCACGGTTAAACGACAAGCAAAACGAGAAAGTCAAATACACGAAGGTTCGGGGTCTTACAGCCCACCATCATTTATCTATTGTAATTCTTTTCCTAAAAGTAGGCCACATGTATAAAACTAACTGGGGCATCAGGCATGGCCTAAAAGATATTTTAGAAGCTCATAAAGGTCCATTTACAGGCCAGGGCAATAAAGGCCTATATGAGATCCTAACCACGTCATGGCATGCGCAATTATCCCTTAACCTAGCTATGTTAGGCTCTTTAACGATTGTTGGACTGTGGCACGAGCATAGTGTGCACGCGCACAAACTGATAATATGAAGCTTAGCCTCTAGCAGAAGTATAATATGAAGCTCGGACTGTGGCACGAGCATAGTGTACACGGGCACAGTAATAACATGAAGCTCGGGCTGTGGCACGAGCATAGCGTGCCTGGGCACGAGAAGAATAATCTGAAGCTCGGGATGTGGCACGAGCATGGCGAGCACGGGCACGGGGTAATAACATGAACCTCGAGCTGTGGCGCAAGCGTAGCGTACCTGGGCACAAGAATAATAATCTAAAGCTTGGGTTGTGGCGCGAGCGTAGTGTGCTTGGGCATGAGAATAACAATCTGAAGCTCGGGCTCTGGCACGAGTGTAATCTGAAACTCAGCTATGGCGCGAGTGTAATATGAAACTCAGGCTGCGGCACGAGCATAGCGTGCACGCGCACCAACTGATAATTTGAAGCCTGGCCCCTGGCACGAGTGTAATATGAAGCTCAGACTGTGGCACGAGCATAGCGTGCACGGGCACATGGTAATAACATGAAGCTCAGGCTGTGGTGCGAGCGTAGCTTGCCTCGGCACGAGAATAATAATCTGAAGCTCGGGCTATGGCACTAGTGTAATTTGAAACTCGGTTGTGGCGCGAGTACAATATGAAACTCGGGCTGCGAGCGTGCACACGAACCAACTGATAATATGAAGCTCGGCCCCTGGCACGAGCGTAGCGTGCACGGGTACAAACTGGACTATGTGCTTAGTTTTGGCCAAGGCTTTAAGCGGGCATGGCCCCTATCGCCTTGGGGTGAATATCCCGATGACTTCCTAGCGGGCATGGCCTAACTCTGAGCGGCGACCAGCTATAGGAAACCAAGATAGTTGTTAGTATGTCAACTGGGTATAGAGATAAACGACTAACAATATTGCTCGGTCACTATAGGAACCCGAGGTAGTTAGCCACTATCTTGTGGGCCGCATGGCCCCTACCAACTTGCGGGCTTCCAAGTGAGTGGATTGGGCATGGCCCTATCTTGCTCACTTGGAGGACAAGATTTGTCCACTAACACCTAGGTATAGTGGAAAGCTGACCGGGCATGGCCCTGCCTACTCGGCTTGCGAGTAGGTCTTGCCAAGCAATCCGAAAGTAATTTGTATATGATAAATAAACATAATAAAAATTTAATGAAAGAACTTGCCTTTTTGTTAATAAAATGATAATGGCCCCAACAGGGCTGAGAGTCTTGCCCGCTTGTACATTAGGTCGTCCGAATTGTTGTAAAGATATTCTGGCTTTTCTGTTTACGGGCAGGCCCCCTACTTTTCCGACTGTAAATGTTTACTTTGTGGTTGGGAATTAATTATGGTCGTTGTAGTTTTCCTTCCAAGGAAGTCTGAGTGTGCACCAAGTGTGTGCCTAAGGTGCTCAGCGCTAGCGGAATCAACTTTAACGAGGAGAGTGTCATGGTTCTCGCAGTTACGAAGGCTTAGTTGACTTGGTTTGAGTACCTTTTAGTGCATCATTTGCGAAGCAACACAGTCCCTTTTTAAATAAAATTGGGGTATGTATTATGCATTTAATCTTATGATAATATGATATTGTACATGCTAGCGATTTATGTAAATGACAATAAATAAATATTGTTATTAGAATGACAGTGGAAAATAGCATCAATATCGATATTATGTGTTGTATGCGATCAAAACCTGATTTATATAAGGAGTTCGCGCACGAATTTAGACATAGCGGTGAATAAAGTAGTTTTATTACCATTTGTCATGCTTGAGTATGTTATTTCTTTTTTCATGCGCGGCTGAGGATTAGTAAAATCATAAGGCGCGTAAAGGCAGTGACATACATATAGTCGCATATGCAAAATATATTTAATTACATGCATCGGTGTAATATAGCATGACATGCATCATCATGGTGGACAATTTGATGTAAACATGGCATAGTTATGATCATAATTACTCAAATTTATGTCGTATAACAATTGTCACAGTTAAATGTCATGCACTAATTACCAATTAATAATAATTTTAATTGGTTACAATTATCATGTCAAGTCGTAATGTCATATATATTTATAGCATGACAATATATTTGATTATAGCTATCTTGCGTAACACCGAGTTACAATTGTCATTTATTAATTATCATAATTAATAATTTTAAAGGAATTAATTACATGCATATTCATGTAAGTTATAGTGTCTCATGTTGATTTAAAGTGATCGAGTAGGCATGCACATCATTTATAAGTTTTAATCCACGCTCCATTAACTAATTATTTGCTAATAATAACAAATCGAGATCATATGGGCAAATTATGAGAATATGGAGGGTAGATATGAAAAGAGAACACTTGATTTACTTAGGAACCGGTCTGGACCGGTCATAAGAGGGGTGAATCGGGTCATGGACCATTGTTGTGAACCGGGTCGGTCTGTTTGGACCAGTTAACTGTCCGTTATCTTTTTTAACGGGAGATAACGGCATCTGACGGAGCTAGAGAGGAGTTGAGTGAAATTTGATGAAACAGAAGTGGCTGAAGTAGAAAATCGCTGGGGGATGACGTCATGGATGACGACATCCCTTCTGCAATACGCAGACAACTCACTGTACGTCAGAACCACTACCGGAGCATGAGATGGCATCTAGCCAACCAGCAACTTCGGGTGGAACGTGTAGGCGTATTCCTTCTACGTTGACCTTTATTTTTGGGGTAGTGGACGCGCCTTATTGAGACGCAGACACCGGTGGTGTTTAAATGCTGGATGTTAGAACCACTACCGGAGCATGAGATGGCATCCAGCCAACCAGCAACTTTGGGTGGCACGTGCAGGCGTATTCCTTTTACGTTGACCTTTATTTTTGGGGTAGTGGACTCACCTTATTGAGACGCAGACACCGGTGGTGTTTAAATGCTGTTCAGGTTCTGGAATGGTGCAAATATTTTATGTCAGAGCTCTACCGGCAATTAACTTGAATCACCGCCTCCAGCAACTCTTGGCGGCGCGTGAGGGAGCGTGACAGCTCTGATGGCGATGATTTTGATGGCACCAGACTCGTCTTGTCAAGGCGCATCCCACGGTAGTGCCTACTTTATGTTACGAGCTTTCTTTCTTTCCCCAATTTGCATGGAAAGTGTGTTCGTTATTGTGTGTTCAATGGTGTTCCGGCACCCCATGAATGGAACTCCGTCGTGGCTGTTGGAGTTCGTGGCTATAGTTGGTTCCCGACAATGGAACCAAACTGATGTGGGAAAAAATCAGTCTTAGGTCGTCCGAGTGATGCGTAGGATATCTGAGCTTGATCTACTTCCTTGAACCTGTTTAAGAGACACAATAACACCTATAAAGGAATGCAAAGCTTGGCCTCGCCAATCCCCTCCGACGTGAGAGTGAGATAAGTGTAATGTCAAAAAAGAATTTGATAAAGGATCGAGGCTCATAAAAGAGTGTGTACCTTATTTGTGGTTTATGGAGGGGTATTTATAGGCCCCTTATGACGTAGAATCCTTGTGGGATTCGATTTCCATAGTTACCTAGCCAATTAAGGAGGAAATCCCTAAATTGTAGGCGTGACAGGCGGCTGGCCATGTGAATATATGAGCAGATATGATAAGTGTCCTACTCGGATAAGGAAACCTTTGACCTATCTTGGAGAGCAAGTTTCTGAGGTTTCCTGCTCAATGCATGTTCGGGTGAGCAAAGCTCTGCCCGACTATATGGTACAGGCTTGTTGAAGACAAGGGTAAATCCTGGGCATGGCCCCTAGTCGGGCAGGCAAGGCCTGTGTTCGGCCAGGTTTAGACGGGAGCTATAATGTTCTACTTAGTACTTCAGTTACTCTGCTCGCTAGGTTGGTAGGTCATATGCTAATTGAGCTCGTGCCTTGCTCGTGACCCGGTTAGGGCCGGGCACATCAAGTTTTAAATTTTTTAAATTTTCATAGCATTAGTCCGTTTTGATAAACGCCATTGGAGAAATACGTTAAATTGATCATGTATTTTCCACGTAGATTTAGTAAGGGCTAAAATAAAATTTTCTCATTCATAACTTATATCAAAATTTGCAATCAAATCCTTAAGGTTTGAAAAAAGACTATAAGGTCTTCTTTCCCAAATGTTTTGGAAGAAGGATCGATCTCTCCTCCACTTCTCAAACCTATGTTTTTTATTTTTCACATACTAAGCTGAATTGTCGTGCCTCCCTTGATTTTTCCTTTTTGGGGTTTCCATTCTATTGATTTCAATTAAATTTAATTCCGTTTTTTTTAATTTTACTTAATTAACCATGGTCAAAAAGTTTCATTATATTGTGTTTCTGCATCAATATCATTGTTCCCAATTATCTTTCCCCCACTTTTATACAATCACATTTCTCTTTTCGGGTGTTTATTCTAAGCAACCAAACAATAAAATTATTCATGTTTCAGAGAGTAAAGAAGAAAAAGAATGAAAAAAAATCATAGAAACAGATGGTGTCGAAATTCTTGTTGTTTCTACTATTATTCTCCTTTGTTTGGAGAGCATTCGAAGGTCATGGGCTTCATCGTAACTCTAATTCTTCTGGCCGACATGAAATTACCCAAGCATTAATTCAAGCTTCAATTTCATCACTGCTTCATCAACTTCCGGTTTTAATAATCTCTCCCCATCTAATCAAGCCCAAATCCTAGGCTTAGAAGATGTCGCGTCACCGATGACAAAATGTTGTAACTCAGTCTCCTGAAAAACACAAAAACTCAACGTTCAAAGTTCCCCTAAAACAACGATGATCGGCCGATCAAGCTAAAGACTCGGTCGCAGATTCGACAGCAAAAGACCTGAGTAGGATTCAGACTCTTTTCATGGGGATTGTTGACAAGAACAGTTTCAAGGTTGACTAAGACCAATAGAACTTCATCTCCCTTCCAAAACATTTGTGGTCTTTTTTCAAATTTAAGGGACTCGATTGCAAACTATGATATAAGTTAGGTTTGAGAAACATTTCATTTTGCCCTTACTAAATGCAGATGGACAACTTAACGATATATCCCTAATGACATCCATCAAAATGACTGAAGTTGTGAACATTTGAAACTTTTAGGACCCAAATATATAAAAATTTCTAAAGGAACTAATGGTCAGAATGACACAAAGTCAAGGGACCAATGATGCTATTAACCCAAATATGATCGATGGTCCCCCCCCCCCCAAAACAAAATCCCAGACACACGTCACGGTAAAGAAAATTTCAAAAAATATATGTTTTGTACAACCACCGAAAATGACCATTCTACCCATTAATCAATTTCAAACCCCCCTTATTTTTTTTTCTTATCAAATTCAATTAAAAAAAACAAAAAAATTCTTCTCCCCACTATTCAGTCTTCAGTCTCTTAATTACAAGGAAGATCTTATGCCCTTTCTGAGTTCATTCCTTTTCTTTCCTCCTTTTTACCAATCACAACAATGACACCCACATGTATGCACAGGTAACCCGTCCCTACCACAAACATCATCACTCTATACTTATTTAAATTTAATTAAATCCCAATAATCAATGCCTAAAAAATGAATACTCCCTATTGTTATGTAATAATGAACATAGGTAGGATAGGTTAGTAGGCATAGGTAGGTTAGTAGGTTGGCATGATTTGTCAACCTTGGCCAACGAATTGGCAGACCTTCGTTCATTGCTCGGCTATAAATACCGAGCAATGTAAGGCTACTGATACACACTGCGATTCACTCTGAATAATACTCTCTCTATCTCTCATACACTCTTTGTTATATTTTGTGGTTACTTTATAACACGTTATCAGCACGATTGTTCTACTATTAACAATCTCAATCGGTAAAATTTTCTACCGATATATTCTTTATATTATGTCTCTGTTTTACTTCAATATATATCGTATATCACCATTATTAAGAAAAGGTTGGCTGAGCCACCGTCGATAATATATGGTGAGATGACGAAATAATAATTTATTATTTAACGCATAATATATATGTTCGTTGATGCTTGTGCGGAAATAACCCCAAGCTATAAACTGAATATTTATATATATACATATATTTCAATTTTATATATATGAATAACTTTATATACATATATATTTATTACTGACTTACAAACACCCACAGAAAGGCTTGCCGAGTAGCGTGGCGTGAATATATATGTATGTTATATAATAGCTGTATAAAGTTGACTGCCAAATATTCATGCGGAGTTATTTTATTTATTGCTCCTAATAAGTTTTATATTTATTCATAATATAAATGCAATTCTATTAAATCAGAATTTTTACATTTTTACCCCTAACGGCTAGTTAACGGCTAGTATAACGGCTAGTTGCTGATTTTTATTTATCTCCTCCAACGGTAATAAACGGCTAGTTAACGGTCATAAACGGTCATTTTTTCCTCCATATATACCGTAACATTTTAATAGATTACTCACATTTTTACTATCTCCTTACAAGCTCTGAATATCATATCTTCTTCTACAAAATGTTTCCTCCAATGTTGATGATTATTATCATACTTGTTATTGCATGCACCGCAATGGTTTTTGTTGGTGAATTCCCTTCAAACGATTTTCAGATTTTTATTATCCTTCTTTGTATCATGTATGTCCTGTTAGCAGTTACAATAGCTTTCAACATACATTTTAACATGTACTGATTGATTATCCTATGAATAAAATTTCCATGTCATCATTTTATTAATATATATAGGTTTTCATTTTTATAGTTTTTCTTCACAAATGGCAAACATTGCTAAGCTTGAATTTGAAAGGCTCGACATAACTGGGAAAAAATTATATGTCTGGAAAATAGATGCGAAACCCACGGCCGCGAAGCCTCGAAAATACTATCCAACAAAGTAATAGTGAATGGATAAGTAATCAACAACGGGCTCAAGCCATGATTTTCCCTACGACACCACGTCCACGAAGACCTAAAGATGGAGTACCTCACGGTTAATGATCCACTCGTCTTTTGGGAGAGTTTGAACGAAAGATATGACCATTTGAGAACGGTCATTCTCCCAAAAGCACACTATGATTGGATTCATATCCGCCTACAAGATTTTAAAATCATCAATGAATATAGTTCAATGATGTACAGAATAACCTCACAGTTAAAATTATGTAGGGAAAACATCACTGAATATGATATGTTGGAGAAGACTTTCTCCACATTTCATGCATCGAATATGCTCCTGCAGCAGCAATATCGAGAAAAGGGTTTTAAAAGGTACTGAGAATTGATCTCTTGTCTCCTTGTAGCTGAACAAACTAATGAGATTCTAATGAAAAATCATGAATTCGACTAATCAGTTCCCCATTCCCTGAAGCGAATGGGACTATGTATGATGAAGGCAGCGTGGGCGTGGTAGTGGTCGTGGTCGCGTGGTCGTGGTCGAGGCCAAGGAAATCATGGACAAGGCAGGGTCGTGGTCGAAATCAAGGCCGAGGAAGAGGCCGTGGACGAAATAACTTTCGTCGCCATCATCATCATTCGTATAATGGAAATTCCTCTCGCCA
This sequence comes from Codonopsis lanceolata, assembly GCA_013146195.2. Classification (NCBI taxonomy): domain Eukaryota; kingdom Viridiplantae; phylum Streptophyta; class Magnoliopsida; order Asterales; family Campanulaceae; genus Codonopsis; species Codonopsis lanceolata. The sequence goes on along the minus strand of JABEVN020000159.1, from coordinate 4,155 downwards.
CCTGAAGTGGAACAGAGATGATGATAGAAACAACTCTTCGAGAAGGCAAAATGTGCGACCAAACAATGAAGAGAGTTCATGTTTTAGGTGTGGCATGACAGCCACAGGCACGCATGCCGAACGCCAAACATCTAGTTGATCTTTTGAGAAATCACAAAAAGGAAAGAATGTAGAGACAAATTTCCTTGAAAATGATCTGAAGATCTTCATTTTGATTTCGTGATATGGCCAACGTCGACATGACCAATACCATTAGTGATGATATTGGTCATGAACAATAAATGAACATAGGAATGAAGCTATGGTCCGAGTTTAAGATAAAAGCTGTGGAATAAGTAACATGTTGTTATGTAGGAACATTATCTACTTTTCCTATGTATACTAGCATGCTTACAATAAAGTTTATATATGTATTTTTCATTCAATGTGCTATCATATTTATTCATCTTATTTTACTTTCTCTCATATTGAAATAGATCACAAATATGTCTGAATCCAAAATCCAAGAGAGAGATTTATGTCTTGCAGACAGCGCTACTACTCATACCATACTTAAAAATAAGAAATATTTTTCTTATCTCAAAATTGACAATGCTAATGTCAACACTATATCTGGTAATGCCAAAATAATTGAAGGATTTGGCAAAGCAATTTTCTTAATGCCCGGAGGCACGAAATTCATAATAAATAATGCATTATTCTCTCTAAGTCTCAAAAGAAACTTGTTAAGTTTCAAAGACATTAAATGCGAATGGATATCATATTGAGACTATGAATAAGAGGAATGATGAATATCTTTGCATTACCTCAAACACTTCCGAGGAAGCAAGTGTATATTGGAAAAATTGTCATCTCTATCATCCGATTGTATAGTACAATCATAAGAATATTTGAATCATATTCTACAAGAACTTGAAGTTTCTTGAAACATTTAAAGCTTGGCATGATAGATTGGGGCATCGGGATCAATAATGATGCGTAGAATTATAGAAAATTCTAGTGGTCATCCATTGAAAACCGAGAAGATTTTTCAATCTAATGAACTCCTTTGAGGAGGCTTGTTCTCAAGGAAAGTTGATAATTAGACCATCACCAACTAAAGTTGGATATGAATCACCATCATTTTTGGAACGAATTCAGGGTGATATATGTGGACCTATCCATCCACCAAGTGGACCATTCCAATACTTTATGGTATTGATTGATGCTTCTAGCAAATGGTCGCACGTATGTCTATTATCAACTCGTAATACGGCATTTGCCAAATTCCTTGCACAAATAATCAAGCCGAGAGCACAATTCCCGCATTATATGATCAAGAAAGTGAGACTTGATAATCTTTGGTGAATTCACATCTCAAGCATTCAATGATTATTGTATGGCAATAGGGATCGATGTTGAACATCCAGTAGCCCATGTTCATACACAAAATGGTTTGGTGAATCGTTGATCAAGCGTATTCAACTCATTGCGGACCATTAATGATGAGAACAAAGCCGCTGCCTATACGTATGGGTCATGTTTGTTTTTACATGCAACCGACCGATTCGCCTCCTGCCAAGTGCATATCACAAATACTCCCCAATACGCTTGGCATTCGGGCGAGAGCTCGAATCTATCCCATCTAAGAGTTTTTGGTTGTGCGGTATATGTACCAATTGCTCCACCACAACGCACAAAAAAGATGGGACCACAAAGGAGATTGGGAGTATATGTTGGGTATGAATCCCTTCTATAATAAAATATCTTGAACCAAAAACGGGTGACGTTTTTACGGCGCACGCTTTGCGATTGTCATTTTAATGAAGACAAGTTTCCACCTTTAGGTGAAGAGGGGAAACAAGTGGGAAGAGAGATCAAGTGGTGCACATCATCGTTATTGCACCTTGACCCTCCCACAAAGCAACGTGAACGGAAGTTCAAAAGATCATACATTTACAAAATGTAGCGAATCAATTGCCGATGCATTTATAGATACAAAGAGAGTGACAAAGTCACATGTAGCCTATAAATGCTCTCCCCGCCCGAATTGAAATACCAAAAGGGCCAAATGATAAAATGACAAATGAATCTAAGACACGCCCTTTGAAGCGTGACGACCCATTGGTTCAAAGGATAAAAATCCTCAGAAAAGGAAAGTGATTGAAAATCCCAATCACATGAAAGTGTTCCAGGAAGAAACACACGATCGTGAAATTGTTCCGTAAGAAACACACGATCATGCAAATCTAGTAAGCCCTACGAGTAATGATAACCATGAGATTTCCATTAATTACATATGTAATGGAAAAATATGGCACCAGATGAAATGGAGAATATTGATGATATTCTCTTATTCTCTTATTCTATCCCAAGAAATTAATGACGGATGATGATCCCGAACCAAAATCAGATTCAATGTCAAAAAAAGGCATGACAAGATCAAATGGATAGCTGCCAAGTTCTGAATTAAATTCATTGAATAAACGAAAAGTATTTGGATCTATCGCTCACACACCAAGCCGAAACCCATTGGATACGATGAATTTTTGTTCGAAAGCTAAATGAGAAAATGAGAGAGATACAAGGCTAGCTCTTTGTAGCACAAGGTTTTTCTCAAAGGCCTGGATTGATTATGAAGAAACGATTCTCCCGTAATGGATGCTATTACGCTCAGATATCTAATCAACCTATCGTTTCGAAAAATCTAGATATGCATCTCATGGATGTTGTAACGGCTTATTTATACTGATAATTAGATGCCAATATTTATATGAGAATTCCGATGGAATTAAGTGCCCGAAGCACCGAGCTCAAAGCCTAAAGAATTATGTACAATTAAACTACAACGATCACCGTATGGATTAAAGCAATCCGGTCGCATGTATAATTTCTGCTTAAGTGAGTTATTTGTTAAAAAGACGGATATGTAAATGATCAATTATGTCCGTGTCTTTATAAAGAAAAAAACGCATTGGATTTTCTATTATCGCTGTCTATGTAGATGATCCGATATCATTGGAACTCCCAAGGAAATCAAAGAAGCAGCTGATTACCTAAAGGGAGAATTTGAAATGAAAGATCTTGGGCAAACTAAATAATCGCCTTGGTTTCTTACAAATGAACACTTTCATAGTGAAAAATTTGTACACCAATCAAATTACACAAAAGGGTTTTGAAGCGTTTTATATGGATAAGGCAAACCTCTCACTAACCCCATGATTAATAGATCCTTAATGTTGAAAAAGATCCATTTCGCCCTTGTGAAGATAATGAAGAAATACTTGGTCCTAAGTACCATACTTAAGTGCTATTGAGCTCTTATGTACCTTGCTAATTGTACTGCACCGGATATAGCATTTGCTACAAATCTATTGGCAAGATATAGTTCATCTCCATCACGGAGACATCGGAATGGTATCAAGCACATATTTCGTTATCTTCGGGACGATCGATTTGGGATTATTTTATCCCAAAGGATCAAGGATGAATTGATTGGTTTTTGATGCAAGTTATTTGTCCGATCCTCATAAGGCCGATCACGCATCGGCTATGTCTTCACGATGGGTGGTACTGCAATTTCTCGGCTTCTCAAAGCAACGCTACACATCATCAATCATGATTCGCACTTCATGAAGCCGGCCGAGAGTGTGTATGGCTTCGATCTATGACTCAAGATATTCAAAATGCTGGACTACCTATCAACAAAGACCCGACAAGATTATTTGAAGACAATGCCGCATGTCGCCCAAAGTAAAGAGATACATCAAAAGTGACAGTCCAAACATATCCCCCCGAAGCTCTTTATACACTCAGAACTTGAAAAGAAGAAAGAGGTCAACATCCAATATGTTCGATCAAGTGATAATGCATTTATTTACGAAGGCACCCCCACTACAACCTTCGAAAAGCATGTTCACAATATTGGGATGCGAAATCTACGAGATTTACAAAGGTGATTTCTCTTGACCCTTGTCATCAAGGGGAGCATATATGGTCCCTTTATCATGGTTTTTCCCACCGGTTTTCCATGAAAAGGTTTTTAACGAGATGCACACAAAATTGGTGGCCTAAGTTGTAATGCTTTTCCTTATGTCCGATTTTTTCCCATGGGTTTTTCGACTTAAAGGTTTTTAACGAGACACACTTAGTCAACTTACTGCTATGTTCAAGGGG